>JASDQU010108645.1:31419-79343 GCA_032191745.1 Picea mariana
CCTCCTCATCGTAGGCCTAGGAGTGTTGGATACCAATTCACTGATTCCTTCAATAGCGCGCAGTTCAGAGACAGCCTGGCTATCCTTCACAGTTTGGTCTTTGAACTCCGCCAGGGGGTGGAGGACCTCCAGTTTCGTCTACAAGCTACAGATGAAAAGGTGGCGGTCTTTCTTCAGACTCTCTCCTCCATGCACAAAGCTTTCTCCTCGGACTCGGCAGAAGAGACCCCAATGGAGGAACCCAGAGCAGCTCCAGGTGAAGGACATGACAAGGTGCAGCGCTCAGCAGCAATGGCACGGGAGCAGGATGCGCGCGAGAGCAGTGCTGTGGAGATGGAATCGGTAAGGAAACTGCTGCAAAACGCTACTACAGGTGCTGATGGAACCGCGTGCGATGTGAAAGTCGAAAGGCAGTGGGCAGACCAGGTGACGTATGTCGAGGAGGAGCCTTGGACAGAGGACCTCCATGCCACGTGGCCGGGCTATCTACCAGGTGTCTAGGTCTATAGTGTTTTTCAAGGTCTTGTCAGCCTTTTTTTAGTTTTAGCTGATAAACAGTTTGTCTAAGACCACTTTTCTTAGCCTATCATACTACTTATGTTGGACTCCTATGCTGACTGGACTAGTTTCCCCTCTGTTGGGGTAGTCCAGTAACTACAGTATGGCTATCTCTGTATTTTGCAACTTTACTTCAGCTCTGGAAGGCTTTTAATATATGATACTTCTTATTTAAAAAAAAAAAAACTTTAGGAAATATTTTTTTAATCTTCTACTTATACAGAGTAGAATACCAAGTTTATGTTGCATGCGCTAGAGTAATGAAAACTTTGTTATGGAGAAACCCTTCAAAAACTCTATGGCAGAGAATGTGCTTTGCCTTATTGTGTCTCTTTCTATAATCTATATTTTTTTAGCAATAAGATTAGGATTAAACATAATTAATTATTAAACATGAACAATAAGATGAAGATTCTTAGCATTTCTTTCTCCTGTTTTCATTAACACAATCTGACATTAATTTACTTTATCCTTTACTTTATCATCTATGTTAATTGGTGCTCATTTACAAACAAAACACATACAACTACTATAATCAGTTTAGTGTTTACATCAGGGCTTACCTTGGGGAGATCTTTACCATGATTTTTATCTTCATCATTTTTTCCAATTTGTGCTCTGTTATCTCATTAATTCTTACAAATGTAACATACATTTCCTACAATTGTGTAGAGTGTCCAACTAAGCTTGGGAAATAGAGTTATGATTAATTAAAAAAAAAAAGAATTAATTCATGTTATGATTAGTTATGATGTGTTTCTATGATTTAAGGGTTTCTTGTAAAACCTATACATAGATTATGGTTAATGAAGATGACTACCTCATTAAAAAGATTAGTTGGTTAAAGATTACACCCTTTAAAGAATTGCATGGAGAAAATGGAATAATAACAATCACAAATATAATTGAGTTGTTTGAGAACTATCCATTAGAAATATTGAACTCTACAATGACCAAAATGGATGGATTGTGGATCTGAACATGTTGGTTTGGGAGTACATGGCATTTAATCCCTGCCATTTGGTGGCTTCTTAGGAAGATTTTTGGGATGATATAATTCCACTTGGTCTCATTTTGGGAAATTTTTAAATATTATATGATATAATTAAGGGTTTAATTATAGTGTTTTTTTTAAGTGTATTAGATTTGAGTTGTCTGAGAACTATCCATTAGAAATATTCAACTCTACAATGGCCAAAATGGATGGATTGTGGATTGAGCTTGTTGGTTTGGGAGTACATGGCATTTAATCCCTACCATTTGGTGGCTTCTTAGGAATATTTTTGGGATGATATAATTCCACTTGGTCTCATTTTGGGAAACTTTTAAATATTATATGATATAATTAAGGATATAATTATAGTTTTTTTTAAGTGTGTTAGATTTGAATAAATTTTAAAGTCTAATGTCATGCACATTCAAAGTAGATACCTATATCTAGTTAATGGTCATTAATCCAAGTCCACAATGACATCTATCATATATCCTTATTGTATTTCATTCCACATAATACTTTGTTTTACATCAAAACAACAACCTATTAGTTGTTACTAGGTGTATGAAATTAATTAAACCAATATGGAGGAGTGTTGGTAGCAGTATCAACTGCATATTGTGATGAGCATAGGAGAATATGAGTAGAAGTTATATGAGATTTGTTTTTCTTTTTCGTGAAACATTGTAATGCACAATCATATGGAAATAAATTCAGATTAATTGGAGAAAGACAAAATAATCACTTATTTCTAGTTAAATGTGAAATTTGCCTATCACAGTAAGCAACATTATTAGTAGACCTATCTTTTGTTAGTTCGTTGCAATTATAGAAAACCCATTTTTTAAGACCCTTATTTTAGGGTTGAATGGAGGTATTTATTGCACAAAGTTGTTTTATTGTTTTTACAAATTATTGAACAAATAGTTGCCATGAAGGGTAATTGTGCAAAGTTTGTTTTCATTTTACTTGTTGATTTAATTGTAATATCTCTAGAAACCAACAAAATAGAATCATGATAAACATGTTATCCATTTCATTCAATAGATGGTCACAGAACATAAACATAAACATGTTATGCTCATTCTCCACTGTAGATGCTTGTAGTGAATTCTCAAACACACTGTGTAATCTTTGATATTAGTGATCTTCCACATTTAGTGATGTAAAGTATTCACATTTTGATAAAACTTACCTTAATAAAATTTGGCCGTGACCAAAACCCTGAAAATAGGATCTAGTTCTGATTTCGAGTTCAACTTTAGTGATTATCTAGATGCAAGGTTTGTTAAAATACTTTCTTTGAGTTATCATGTTGTGTACGAATTTTATTTTCACTTTAGCAGAGGTCGAAAACCATGGTCATATGTGAGTACCATTAATTAAGTCCTTAAAAAATGCTTATCCAACTTGACTGGACCTAAAATATGTGTGCTCCAAAGTATTCTATTTCCAGAACTTATAATTCTTTCTCTGTCGAGTCCCAATCTGTTATTAGTCCTTTCCGTAGGTGTAGAGGGACTATAGCAATCAATAAATCGTTCACTGCATATTACTTTGTCCTTTGACCTGGAATATTTGCACAATACCTATTGTTGGAGCTATGGAAATAAAAACATATATTTTTATATAATAAAAAGCAACATATATGTACTGATATGATTGGATAAGAGATTGGAGGTCTTATTGCTGGCTTAGCTATTCCCAATGTACTATATGGAAACATATCCAAAGTTTTTCTCATAGTCAATATGTTTTAATCATATATTTTTCCTGTATCTTGCTTCAAGGTTGATTAATGCTAGCATTAGTTCGAATGTTTGTATTATCATTTTCTGCTACTCGAATATATCCACAAGTTTTGATATGTAATAAGCATATTGAAAAGTTTTGATATCCAAGCTTTGTAGTGATTGAGAATTCCAAAGTTTATAGCGTCTTTGGTGGATGTATATTTCTTGAAATGTATTGACACTTATTCTGAGATGCATCAATAGGAATGACTGCGTAAATGTTCACATGACGCGACATTCTGCAACACCCCTGACAAATTAAATGTTCACATGACGCGACGTTATGCAACACCCCTGACAACTTAAATGTTCACATGACGTGATGTTCTACAACACCCCTGACAACTTAAATGTTTGCATTCCACGAGGTGCTTAGATAGCCTAAGAGTCTTAAATGTTTATGTAAATACGGTTCTCGAAGTACATTTTTCCTCGAAATTTTCTATACAGTTACAGTGAATTTGCACTTGATTATCTACCGCCAGTTCAATAGCCATTATATGTTTTGTCCTTGTTCTGCCATTGAAGCTACATACATTGTTTACTGGTTCAGTGACTGCTTCTTCTTCGCTGGTTTGTGAGTTGCTGCCATTGTATGATTCATCCTCGTAATCGTTGATGCTACATACATTGTTTACTAGTTCAGTGAGTGGTTCTTGTTCGCTGGTTTCTCGATTGCTGCTTGTTGTTGTTTCACTAGTGATTCGAGCTGTGCTTCTGCATTTCATCATTTTAGAGTAAGTTTCGATGTCATGGTTTCATTTTGTATTCCTTGTTTGTTGTTTAGTTTGCAGTTTGCAAGTAAGAATGTTTGCTTATTTGTAGTCGCATGTTCCTTGTGTGTTTTCGGTTCCTTTTCTGCTTGGGTTGCAGTTTCGTAATCGTTGGAGATACATATGTTGTTCACTGGGTCGGTGGTTCTTGCTGGTTTGTTGGTTCCCGGGTTGCTGGTTCTGTTTTTTTGGCTGGGGTTTGCGCTTTGGGGTGTTGGGGGTGCAGTTTGGCTTCTTTGTGCTTTCTTGCTGGTTTGGTCCTTGCTGGTTTCTTTTCTTTGATTCGACCTTGCAGGGTTTGGGTGTAGCGGTGGTGGTTGGAGATTTTTTTTTTAGATTGTTATTGTTTTGTTTGGGGCACTTTATGGTGTTCAGCCCCTGCACCCACCAGTGGATATGCAATTGTTTTATTTTCCATGTTTGTCGGAGTTGAGATCTGTTATTCTGTGAGATTTTCCTGGTGCTACAATCCTACCATGAAAGAAAATAGTTGCATGCAAAATTGTTCGAGGATTACATGTGAAGTTACAATACCCATTGTTTTTTTGTTGGAATAAAGCATATGTATGCAGAGTACATTTATAAACCATGTATGGTCAGATGTGTGGATATGACATGACATGTCCTTTCTCCTCTACATAGACTGGTGTGCGCAGGATGCAATTTGTGTTGTTCTTGACATATGATATGTGCAACAAAGATTTTGCAAGATTATATTTTCATGTCTGGAAGCATGTGTGGGTAATTAGCTACGTAAAACTAAGAACTTGTATCGTGGACACAACAGTCTGTGTAGAGGATAAAGAACATGGTTAGAGGGCATATGTGGATAAATTCCCAGGGAAAAGAAAAAATTGTTTAGTTGCGGCCATGCAGTTGCGTGATATTTTGTGCCTTGTAATATATTTTGGCCAGGGAAAAAAATTGTACATGTTTACAACCATGGATAGAGAAGCGCAAATGATCATGTTTCTACCTTTGTAGACTGTTCATTGAGTTAGTTTTTCTCTATGCACATATTGCTTGTTCTTCGCTGAATACCAGCTTCCATTGATGTTCATTAAATTTTGTGGGTTCCCAAATTGAAACAAACAGAGTAGCTGGAGAAAAGAAGAGAGTCTCGACTGCATCAGATGAAGAGGATATAGAAAGGTGCATGCTCGTACTATTGTTTCATATTGCGTTGTTTTGTATTTCATTTATGGTTTGGATATGTGTTAATCTAGTTGCGTGCCTTCCTACATGGTAAGTTTTCTTGGTTGCATACGTTTATTCCTGTATACTAAGCTAGTGCATGTCCGTTGTGTTTGCGCTGTATTGTTGCATTTAAACAAACAGAATGGCTGGACAAGACGATGGACTCTTTGGCAGGTAAATAGACCTGTTTCTTTTTGTTTTACATGTCTGTTTTCAAACTAACTTGCCTTCCTGTCGATTGCATCTTCTGCGTTGTTGCCTTGGAAAAACTAGGTTTCTTGGACAGGGAGATGAATTCTTCTGTGCAGTAGCAGAGGGTTCTGTGGTACAATCTTCTAAAAGGTATACCAAGTGTGTTGACAAATTAAAGATACAAACCGAGTGGGGGCATATAATATAGAATGCATATATTTACATAGTCCTGATGTCCATCTGCAAATGCTTGCATCAGAAAAAGTTGGACTAGTGACACGACCATGAGCAGTCAGTCATCCCAGACATCGGCAGACGAACAAGGCCAAAGGTAAAGATGCATGCGCTCTGCTCTTACTATGTTTACCAGACAAATTTATCGGGCTATATATTCATCTATGGCATGGTGAATATGTTGATGCCATCTGTAGTACATGGTTTGCAGCTCGCAAGGAGTATCAACAAGTACGAGCGAGACGTCGAACCTACTGCATGTTCTGCAGACTAAGAGGTGTCGTTGCGAAACTCTAGCTCCATAGTTCATCAAAAGTATGCATGTACTTGTAGCACACTACCATTCACTTTAGTTTTCCTGTTCAAAAAATGTCTTCAGGTCTAGAGTTATGACATCCAAAGTACTGTCAATATAGGCCCTGAACAACCGCCAAACTAGACAGGTGTTCGTCGAGGACATAATGGTTGTCTATACCACCTACTTGGATAAGGAAAAAAAAAGTAGACCCATTATGTGTGCTGATATGACAGACAAGGACGCCATGATGACAGTCACACTGACTGTTCCTCCACAACTTGTCCAGAAACATGCAGAAAAGATATTGCCGCGTAATGCGATATCCATTACAAATTTTAATATGTTTCCGAAAATAGTATATGACCGTGGTGATTGCGATTGAATTATTTAGGTCAACGAAACAAGAATTGTGGAAAAAATTCCTCCTATTTGTTCAGAATACCGCTTCCTCCCAAACTCGACTATTAGGCAACTTGAACAGAGCACTGATATTTACCCAATGGGAACAATTGGGGCTGCTGTCACACTGGCCAGGAAATTTGGATCACAACACATTATCCATATAAAGGATGGAGAGTCTGACAATGAGAAGGCAATGGTACCGCTTTTCATATTCAATTTTGTTGTTTACTTTCACTTCTGCATGTATGTTGAATAAGTTACACAAATATTGCACTGTTCCATGTTGCAGCTACAATTGTTCGATACGTATTCATATTTGTTTTTGTCAATGGAACAACAATTGCATAAAGGGCAGATTCCAATTATGTTGTTCAAAAATATAACAAAAAAGAAGGATGTTAGAGAAACGATCTTTCGGACAACCCAGTCAACGTTTATAACAGAGTTGCGAGCAGATACAGTAAATGATCTGGAGAAGCTAGATAGCTCTACAATTGTTGTTCTTATACATTTACAAAATCATCCTTGCTTTTCTTATAGAAATAGCCTTCAACAAATTTCTGCAGCTGTTAATTTTTTTTTTGTTTTAAAGGGGAGGGTGGGATGCAGTTGTGTATTATATTGTTCAATGTATTAATTCCTTTGCTCGCATTTCTAGGTTGAAGGTATTTTAGTTGTAGCCAATGTGTACTCGACCCCCTTTGAGCCTGTTTGTGCAAAATGCCATTCCGCTGCCTCTGCCTCCGCTTTGATAACTGATGATACGATTGATTGTCTACGATGAGGTGAAAAATGTCCATATATTGATGGACATTGCCTTAGTGGTGTTATTCGAATTGTGGGCAACACAACCATGGACTGTATGATCAGGCAGTCACTGTTACAAAATGTGCTTCCTGAGTTGGTAGAGTTGTATGAAACATATCTACAGAAAAAGGCAAGTAGTGTCTACATGCTGCGACAACTTCAGATACAAAGCAAATTCACCTTAAATGAGGACAGTGCAATTTTGCATATCGGTTGAAAGGGGGAAAAAAAAATTATATGAAACTTTGAGAGGAAACTAAAATACCTCATGTCCCTCTGTAATATTTGTTCAGCATCCAGATGAAAGTTCGTTTCAACAAAAAACAAATGCGGCGACGTCTTTTCTTTTTATATCAAATTGTTTGGTGCAAAGGTCGATGGGTTCTGCTCTATGGAACCTTCTGGGAATTTGCTTGGGGACCATTTAAAGTATGGTTGGTTCTTGGTTATCTAATTTGTTTGTCAATTTGTATACCCTGGAACTCCAACTGTTCTTTGGAGGATACCGAATAGTATAATTGTTTTTTTTTAGCCCGCAGGGACACAGATCTGCCTGCTAATTTCTATGGCATTGTGACACAACTGTATTGTCATTTTCTTTAGTAGATTTCCTTGATTGATGAACTTGGTCAAACTATTGTTCTGAAATAATTTGAAATCAACAAATATATAGTGTCCGAACTGGGACTGTCCTCACATACAAACAAGAGGCTCTTAAAATATAAATTGACCATTGTTTTCACATTTTTTCTTATTCGATGAAGTTAGTCAGATTAATATCCTAGAATAATTTGAAATCAACGAATATTTAGTGTGCGGAATGCAATTGTGCTATCATATGAACAACAGGCCCTTAAAATTCAAATTGGTCCTTGTTATGCTTGCAGTTATAGAATTAAAAAAATATATATATTTTCTTTCCTTGATTCTTTTAAGAATAAGCGATTTAACATCCTTTAATCATTTAATGTGCCAGCTCTCAAGTCCATCTGTCAATCTGTTAATGGTGGATCTCTGAACGCTATTCGGAGGACAAGGAACAATGAAACTGCAATGTTTCCCCAGGCAACCCACAAGTTCCTTTGTCAATTTGTATATCGTGGAGTTGTGGGTAGCTTTTGTACATCACAGAACAATAAAGTCCCAATTTTCAGCCTGCGAGCCCAAACAAAAGAGGCCCATTTTTCAGCCCACCGATCCCACAGCCCCCGATAAAAAAAAATCGTTAAATATGAAATACATACAAAATTGTTATGGGACAATAAAAGTGCAATGTTCAGCGAACCAGCCCAAGTCCTCTTATCAATTTGTATATGGCGGAAGTCTAGATGCTATTTGTAGCAGTGGGGATAATGGAGACTCTATTTTCAGCTCGCCCGATCGCGAACCCGCCATCCAAAAACTGCCTAAAAGTGGAATGTTCAGGCAACCAACCCGAGTCCTCCTGGCAATTTGTATATCGCAGAAGCCTAGGTGGTATATGTAGGAGAGGGAACAATAGAGACTCTATTTTGAACCTGCCAGGCCGACAACCCGCAATCCAAAAACTGCCCAAGTATGGAATGAGGAATCCACATATGCTGTATAAAATCTCATTCCATAGTTAATATAGAGACTATGTCCACAAGTCCACTTGTCAATTTGTATATCGTGGAAGTGAAGATGCTATTTGTAGAACACGAAACAATAAATACTTAATTTTAAGCCCATCAGGTCACGAATCCGTGATCCAAAAAGTGCTCATGTATGGAATGAGGGATCCGCATATGTTCTAGAACAATGTGTTTGTACAACGGGGAACAATGAAGGCCTAATTTCCAACCCGCCAACCCCAGAGCTCCTGATAGAAAAAAGTCGATAATTATGAAATTGATATGGAATCGCTATGAGGCAATAAAAATCCAATGTTAAACGAAACAACTTGAGTCCACTTGTGAGTATGCAATGAGGGTTTCGCATACTTAATTTTCAACCCACCTGGCTGGGAACCCGTGATCCAAAAAATGCCCATCTATGGAATGAGGGATCTACATATGTTCTAGAACAATACAAATGCACTGTTCATCCAAGCAGCCCACAGCTCCTCCTGTCAATTTGTATGTTGCGGAAATCTGGGTGCTATTTGTAGGAGACAGAACAATAGACAATGTTTTCGGCCGGCCAGGCTGCGAACCCACAATACAAAAACTGCCTAAGTATGGAATGAGGAATCCTCATATACTGTATAAAATCTCACTCCATACTTTATATAGAGGCTATGTCCACAAGCCGGCGTGTAAATTTGTATATCGCGGAAGTGTAGGTGTTATTTGTAGAACACAAAACAATAGATACTTAATTTTCAGCCCTCCAGGCTGCCAACCTGCAATCCAAAAAGTGCCCAAGTATGGAATGAGGACTCCGCATATGTTCTACAACAATACAAATGCAAAGTTCAACCAAGCAACTCGTAGGTCCGCATATGTTGTAGAACAATGTATTTGTACAACGTGGAACAATAGAGGCCCAATTTCCAACCCGCCAACCCCAAAACCCCCAATAAAAAAAAACGCTAACTATGAAATTGATACGGGATCACAACGACACAATAAAAGTCCAATGTTCAATGAAGCAACCCGAGTCCACCTTCCAATTAGTATGCAATTAGTTATTCACATATGCTATATAAAATCTCATTCCATACTTTATATACAGACTTTGTCCCCAGGTCCGCGTGTCAATTTGTATATCGCGGAAGTGTGGGTGCTATTTGTAGGATACATCACAATAGATACTTAATTTTCAGCCTGCTAGGTCACGAACCCGCGATCCAAAAAGTGCCCAAGTATGGAATGAGGGATCCACATATCTTCTAGAACAATACAATGCAATGTTCATCCAAGCAGTCCGTAGTGACTTGTGTCAATTTATATGTCGTGGACAGCTCCAGAGCCCCTGATAAAAAAAAATCGCTAACTATGAAATTGATACGGGATCGCAACGAAACAATAAAATTCCATTGTTCAGTGAAGCAACCTGAGTCCACCTCTCAATTTATATATCATTGAAGTATGGATGCTATTTGTAGGCAATGAAACAATAGACTATTTTCGGTGTGCCAGGATGCCAACGCATGTTCCAAAAACTGCCTAAGTATGCAATTAGTGATCCGCATATGCTATGTAAAATCTCATTCCATATTTTATATACAGATTATGTCCATAGGTCCGCGTGTCAATTTGTATATAGCGGAAGTGTGGGTGCTATTTGTAGGATATGAAACAATAGATACTTAATTTTCATCTCGCCCGCTCGCGAACCCGAGATCCAAAAAAGTGCCCTAGTATGGAATGAGGGATGCGCATATATTCTAGAACAAAACAAATGCAATGTTCAGCCAAGCAGCCCGTGGTGACTCACATCAATTTGTATGTCACAAAAATCTCGGTGCTATTTGTAAGACAGGGAACAATAGAGACTCTTTTTTTGACCCGCCACACTGCAAACCCACGATCAAAAAACTGCCTAAATATGGAAACAGGGATCCACATATGCTCTATAAAATCTCATGTCGATACTTTATATAGAGACTCATCTCCGCAAATCCCTCTGTCAATTTGTATATCGCAGAAATTTGGGTGCTATTTGTAGGAGACAGAACAATAGAGACTCTATTATTGACTTGCCAGGCCGTGAATCCAGGATCCAAAAACTATGTAAGTATGGAATGAGGAATCCGCATATGCTGTATAAAATCTCATTCCATACTTTATATAAAAACTATGTCCAGAAGCCTGCTTGTAAATTTGTATATCGCGTAAGTGTAGGTGCTATTTGTAGGACACAGAACAATAGATACTTAATTTTCAGCCCACCAAGCCGCGAACCCGCAATCCAAAAATTGCCCAAGTATGGAATGAGGAATCCACATATTTTCTAAAATAATACAAATACAATGTTTAGCCAAGCAACCTGTAGGTCCTCCTGTCAATTTCTATATCGCGAAAATGTGGTTGCTATTTGTAGTATAAGGATCGAAGAATCTGCATATGTTCTAGAACAGTACAAATGCAATGTTCAGCCAAGAAACTCGTAGATCGTGCTGTCAATTTGTATGTCACAAAAATCTGTGCGCTATTTGTAGGATACAGAACAATATTCGGTATTTTTTCAGCCCACCAGGCCGCGAACCCGCGATCAAAACAGTGCCTAAGTATGGAATAAGCGATCCGCATATGCTGTATAAAATATCATGTCTATACTTTATATAGAAACTCATCTTTGTAACTCCCGCTGTCAATTTGTATATCGTGGAACTGTGGGTGCTATTTGTAGGGCACGAAACAATAGATACTCAATTTTCAGTCTACCAGGCTGCGAACGAGCGAAACAGAAAGTGCCCAAGTATGGAATCATGGATTCGGATATGTTCTATACAATTTGATGTCCATACTTTATAAAAGTACATGTTTAACCAACCAACCCGCAATGTTGAACCAACCAACCCGCAACTCTGCCTATCATTTTGTATCTCGCAGAAGTGTAGGTGCTATTTGTAGGACACATAACAATATAGGCTCAATTTTCAGCCCGACAAGTCGAGAACCTGTCCGCCAGGCAGAGAACCATTAGGCCTTCACATCTCCTGGGTATATCTTCTTCCGTTTTTCTTTTGTAACCCACCCAACCACTTTCCATATGCAATAATTAAGCTTTAATGCTAGTAGCCATCCTGCAGCAGTCGTTACAGTTGTCATTAATGTCTAGAATTTCAGAGAAGATTTGTCATTAGTACAAATTAAACTAAGATTTGCACACAAGCATGTTATCCTTTCCAAGTATTCATTTCAAAGGTGACACAATCTTTTTTTTTTTTCTGTCGACGGGTTGGTGCTTTTAAGAAATTTCTGATTCTTAATGTCTTTTCACCGTCACCGCCACCTTCACACTTTTTTCTAATTGTACAATTAGTGAGTTGTGATGGTCACAACTCATTCCGCACAAACTCTGGAAATTGTCATTGATCAATGAAAGGCTCGAGGAGATGTTCCATTGATACGCATTAAACCAGACTTTGCGGAGGCTTATATTATCCCTCCCCAATTTTCATTTGAAACATCGTCTCGAGTAAACATAAATTTTTAATAACTTTTGGCGGTAGTTCTCTCCACACACAGTCAACACATTGGGGCATAATGGCCACAGGTTCCACTATTCCAAGGCATATTCTTACTATTCATCTCTCTCTGGCCACGAGAAAAAAACGAGATGGTCCCTTGGTACACCGAGAGATATATTTCAATCCAAAAAATTCGATGCAACCTTGGCTGCTTAGAGAACCTGCCCACTTGCAGTCATGCCTATCGCAGAACTTTATACCACGAATTCCAAGCCAGAAGAAGATGATCTGATGGAAGATGATACGGTAATGGATGATGGAAATGCATAAAATATTCCCACTCCTAGGCCCAAATTGAAATCAATAATAACGAATGGACCTTATCGACTCGGTGATCGTAGTCATGACAACACCAAAAGGAGTTTCAGAAAAAAAAAAAAAAAAATAGACAGTGAACGCAACAACCACTTTGCACCACCAAATTAGGAATTCCAGAGTTCCAAATTAGTTCGTTCTGGGCGGAAGAGTTTGACTGTAAAGCAATCATATGTTGATGCTTCCAGAGATATATTTCAAGCCAAAAAATATTGTTTAACATTTTCGGGTATCAGGTGCAAAACTTTCGCTGCTGCAACACATTTTCCTACTAGTCATCTCCTTCTACCCAGAATGGACTAATTTGGGCCTCTGTAATTGCACATGTAAGCTGTACTAATGAATTTTTTTTGACTATGAAGAGCCGGTTTCAACTAAGGGCTATTCCACTTTCCCTGCAACCATTTTCATCTTCATCCTCAGGCAAAGCTTTTGAAAAATATCAATTTCAGCAAAGGATGATTAATCGAGGAGAAAACTCCAAGGATCTTGTATACTGCGGAACCTGTGCCTGTGTTTGTCACAGATACCTTCAATGTTTTCAACCGAACAACTGGATCCAATTTCTAAGCATAGATGTACAATACTCAATACTTTTCTTATGTTTTTAAATGGATTTACTATTACAAAATTTTGGCCTTGGACTCTTCGTCTCTGCCACTTTTCTGGGTTTCACGCATGTTCTAATTGGCATACTTCGGTGCTCTCGTACTTCTTCGATCTTCTGTTTACTAATACTAATGTAAAATGTTCCAGCAAAATCGTTCTTCTTGTTTCTAGAGATGCAATCATTAAGTTTTAATGTTAATTAGTACAAAACAAAGTTCACTACTTCAGTTGGTATGTTACAATCATGGAATAATGTATCAAGAACATAACTGCACGCACATGTTGCAATAAAATGTAATCTTCAACAATGCATTTCCTGATAACTAGTAGATCATGATTTTGCAACAATGGGGCTTCTTTGAAACCAATTCGCACTTACAAAAAATGTCTTCCGCCTTTCTATTTTCCCAACTCACGCATTTTCAACCACTACTTCCCCTTTCTTTAAATTGACCCTCTATTGTTCCCTATCCCACAACTGCCACCAAAAGTTCTGCCATATAGAAATTAACAGGAGGACCCCGCTGGTTGCATCAACATTGCAACTCTACTTTTCCAGGACCTCCAAATAACATTCATAGCTCTGCTATATACAAATTGATAGATATACAAATTTGCAACCGTTCTTAGATCATGCCCTTTTCTGTATTACGGTCGACCTATCATTCCCTTTTCATGATCTCTTCCATTTTACACATTTTGCACTCAAAAATTTCGAAACATGAAATTTTACCCTTTTCTGTATTACGGTCCACCTATCATGCCCTTTTCCGTGATGCACATTTTTTGCACTGAAAACTTTCAAGAAATACAATTTAACCATTACTTCCTCGCATATTTACTAGAACTATTGTCAACCCGTTTTGAAGCCCATTTGTCCGCTTTCCATACTTCACCATTTGTTCAAATTTATTTAGGGAATCGTCCCTTTGTTGGGTTGAAGAAATATTCAGTTTGTAGTCATTGTTTCTTGTGCCAACGTCATTTTGGAATTAGCAGTTGGAAATTATATATAAGATCTTACTGCTACGCATGTAATTAGCAATTTCCCTATTCCATACTCAGCCATTTTGCCGAAATTTCGCAAATATACAAACCGGTCACTGAACTCCCCCTTCATGATCTCTTCCTGACTATCCCCATAACCCTTTTTTGAATCACGTCCAATCACTTTTCAGAACTTGCCATTCTTTCCTTGCTCTCCACCGTCTCCGTCACCTTCGCACTTCTCTACAATAAAAGAAAATATAAAGTTATATATATATATATATAGACATATCTTGTTTCTAAATATGGAATTATTGGCATTTAATTCTAACAGAGCATCATGCAAAAACTATATATATTGTCATTGATGGGCGAAAGGGCCGAGGAAATCTCATATTCATGTGCATTAAACCAAAATTTGTGGGGAGATTATATTGTCCCTTCCGAGTGTTCATTTCAAAATCATGAAATCCCTTTCACATCGCGTGGCCTTCGCACGTTCAAGAAACCTCCATTTCTTAATTGCTCTTCCCCGTACCCGCCACCTTCACATTTATAAATATGCAATAAATAAACTTTAATCCTAACAATTCATCATGCACCACCAATACCAATTGTCATTAATCAATGAAAGGCTTGAGGAGCTTTCCCATTCATAAGAATTTAACCAAGATTTAGCAAAAAGTTACATTATTCGCTGTGACTGTTCATTTAAACCATCATTTGCAGCAAAACAACCTTCTCATAAACCTATGGCATCCATTCTGCACCAGTTATGTGGAGATACAGTGAACATCTTCAACTGTCATGACCAGAACTTCCACTGGTCCAGGGCATTTTCTTATTACTCAACCCATGCCACAGAGAACCAAGTAATTTGGACCTCTGGGATTGCTCATGCAGGTTGTGTCCATGAGGTTTCTGACTGTAAGGACCTGGTCTCTTGGTGCGCCGATACATTTATTGCAGAGAAAAGGACTATTCCACTGGACGACCGTTCTTCTATTTCTTTGTCACCTCAGGTCTTCCGGCAGCTGTTGAAATTGCTCGAGCCAACATTGACGTTCAAAGGAGAAGATTACAAATAGTTCCTAGCAAAGCATAATAATAGATTGGACCTATTGCCCCTTTTTTTGGAAAACCCGGATCTATTTTTTGAAGATATTACAAGCATGCAGGTTAGTTCATTTAAAAATCCTTTTCACGAAATTGCCTGGCTGTTTAAAAGAATAATGGGACAGGAATCCACAACTACTATTTCCCGCATGGCTCTTTACATTTTGTATTTCACAGTCAACGAATAAGCCATTTTTGATTGGGGGAGGATAAATTCTTATGAAATCTCTTCCCAATTGTCAAGCTGCAAAAGGGGAAAGAAATTTTATATGTCATCCTATTTAGTTTTTGCAATAACACATTCCTGTCGATTTCTGCAACTATCTCTGTCCAAGAATGTCAATTGTGATTTCCACCCAGTAACGTTCTGGTACCAGGCCTTGTGGAAGCACAAAGGTTCTCACTGTTTTTATGAGTTTTTTAATGGCTTCCTGTCCGTTTTCAAACTTTTGTTTTTAGGAGAAAATGTTCCCCGCTTATCTGAACATGCAACTAATTTTTTGGACAAAAAGGGAACAATCCAACATTTGGATAATTACACTGTCATAAGAATTTTTGGCTCCACAGAACAACCTGCTCTCTTTCCATGTCACATTACGGACATAATTTTTATTGCATAAGTAGCACGTCAATACAACTACTCGTTCCATCTGTTCCAAAGGAAGAAAAAAAACAGTTCATTCCCATGCCTTGGAAAATAAGGGAGTTCATGTTGAAAAACATCAACAAATTTGATGATTTCGCAACACATTTTAGTATCTCCAACCTCAGATATGATGAACACATAAAAGGATTCGACCCCTATGATATTTTTAGACAAAATTTACGTTCACTTGGCCTCGACGATTGTTTTGTAAATAAACACCTGCCCAAAAACAGAGACAGTCACGGGCCTGCCTCTGATGCCGACGATGTAGAGACAGTTCAAAGCTGGACCTAATTGTACACGCAACAAGGGAAAGACCCCAGTGACAAGAATGTTCAATCCACAAATACCACTCCAAAAAGTACGACATCCCGGAGCATCGCTCGAACGACCCATCGCAGCAACAAAGAAATCTAGAATTCTTCAAATGGAGGAGGAGATAACGACCCTCCTCACTCTAAAATTGATAGTTCTCACAAGCTTCCAGTAGAGAAGAAGATAAAAAAAATGTGGGGTAGGAAGAAGACCCAGAAATTCAGAGTGAGAACATGGAAATTGACACTGATCTAGATGCCATGTTCCCCTTCTTTGATCAGTCCGAGGACACCATCCACCATAGCCATCCAATAGACATATCCGTTGCCAAAAAATTTGACGAAGATGAATCCTTCGTGTTCCAGAGCACTATTTTTGATAACTGGAACAAAAAATTGATATTTCAGAAAAAAAAATGTTAAAAATATCAAAAGAAAATCTTATTCAGAGGTTGACATTGCCAACATGCGGCCGTCCCAAATTTGTCAACTTCACACCGTGACCAGAGAAGCACTTCATGACTCTATTGAACACATCGATACCCACAATGCCAGACTGAAGGACCGAATCAAGGAATTGGAAGACCCTTTCTTTCCTATGCCATTGCTTGTCGATTCTTTGGCAATAGCCATGCCTGGCACCCCTGCACCGAATGTAAAAGCACCCTCCACCCTACTCGCATCCTGTAAAGGATATGTGGAAAACAATATCACAAAAAGAATGGAACTGGTTACCGATGCTTGGAAAAGATCACAAACCATCGCTTCCCTTGGAACTAGGGCACATAGTTTGCTCGAGCTTTTGCAAGTCGAATTAAAAGATGAAGACGATTTCTTCTTAAAAATGGTCATCCCTTTTGGCAAGATTGTCAACAATATGACAGAAACAAAAAGAAGAGAAGAAGATCTTCCATCCAAAAACTGGATCGGCCAATTGAATGCATGTTGGAAAGAAAAAGTAAACAACCCGCATCTCATTGTTTAGTCATGTGAACAAGTCATATCGAAGAAAGATAAATTATTCACAAAGCTGTCAAATATAGACTTAGCCGGGAAAACAAACGACTTCCAAGACCCCCTCTTAATCGCAAACTCCTTGCCCTTAACCAGAGAAGAGTTCGATAAATAGGTTGCTATGTTGAAGACCTTCTCTCTGGAAAAGTTTTACAACATCTTTCAATTTGATCAATCTCACGTCCATGACTGGCTAGTCAAATATGCAGTACAGAATGAGGAAATTCATTAGGCTCTCTCTAATGTTTCTATCGACTTCCAGGAATTAAAAAACGATCTTTTCAACATCAAGATCCAGAATTAAATCAACGTCACCCCAATGAGAGTGTACATTGAATAATGGAGTTGAAAGGTAATTGAAACAGGCCGCCAATGAAAGACAACAAACAATTGCCAGCATTCCAGCAGCCATGGAGAACATCCTTGAAACCGCAGTCGTCGCCGACATCAATGAAAGGGTAGCCGCAAGAAAATATCCAAAGCGCTCATACGTACCCTCACTGTAAGTTTACTCATCCCATCTTTCTTTGTTTCTCAACCCAGTTATTCCGCTTTCTTAAATAAACATGTATAGGCAAACACTTATACCTTTCCATTTATTTTATTTTGCCGCTGTTGCACTTTATTTTCTTTCCACAATCCTGTTTCTTGTAAATATTTCTCTAATGGTTTGCGGGAGCCCCAATTTCAGTCTACATGACAAACACATTGAAATTCCGGTTTATATGTAACACACTTTGTTTTTTGTGTGTATTTCAAAATTTGCGGTGGTATGTAACAAACTTCTATTTTCTGACAGATTTCAAATAAAAATGCATCTAAAATTTTATATTTTAAAGACTCTACTCTTATCTTTCAGCGCTTTGTATAACAAATGCATTTATTTTTTAATATGTTAGACTTTTATTCTTATCCTTCAGTAGTCCGTATGGCAAATATTCACAAATACATTAAAATTTTTATATTTCTTATTTCCTATTAATTGTATGTCATCATATATTTTTAATGTCATCATATATTTTTATCTTTCACCCGTCCACATTGAAAATGCATTTAAATTTTCAAATTTAATCTTGCACTATCAACAAATTTTTTACTTTCTTATATACTTTCAAAAAAGAAAAAATCTTTGCTATAGACTTTCCAAAATTAGATGGTGCTCCACCTTCCATCCGTCATTTACTTTTGCCCCATCTTCCAAAATATGCACTTTGCACACAACATTTCCCTCATATACATTTTGCACCAAACACTTCGTTTCATTTACACTTCGACCCCATTTTTCAAAATTTGCTTTCTAACCTCCTTGGCAGGGACTCAGCTGCCATGTAACCTTGTTTTTAATTAGATGAATATTTGAGTGCCCAATTTAAAACATAAAACTCCTGACAGTCAAATGAATGACCATTCATTTAATTTTCGCATCAGGTAATACAAAATCATTAATCACAGAGACCTAAAATAGGTTCTGGTTCCGATCATGGAGTAACCCACTACCATGGTTAAATAATTACATGTTTACACAATTATTAAATAATTATTGTTCTGGTTTCGATCCCAGTTTTAGATTAGTAGGGATTCAAAGGGATTTTTGTTAACTAATTACATGTTTACGTAATTATTGTCATTGATTGAATTTTGTTAAATTATACTATAAAAAATAAATTTAATTTTTTTAATATATGTTTAAAATAATTATATGTTTACATAATTATTTTCATGGATTGAAGTTTTGTTAAATTATAATATTAACGTTATAATACGTATTTATATTTTTTACATGGTTGTAGTTTTGTTGCATTATAATAAAAAGTTTATTTTGTACATGGTATGTGGGTTAAAAGCAAAAGGGGATTATGAATATAGTTTGATTTGTTTTATATAAAGGTGTTTAATGTTTTGTTAATTAATGTAAGGGTTAGAATAATTATTTGTATCTTTTTACATGATTGAAGTTTTGTTATATTATAATATAAAATTTATTTTGTAAATGGTATGTAAGTTAAAAAAAAAAAGGGAGGTTATTTTGTATATGATATGGTATGTAGGTTGAAAAAAAGATTATGAATATAATTTGATTTTTTATTATAATAAGATAGGAAAATAAAATATGTTTTATATGAAGGTGTTTAATAAAATAAATTTTATAGAATGTTATGATTGTAATTATAATTTCAAAATTTTATTAAATTATAATATTAATATTAGTGTTTTTTAATATATTATATATTGATTTTATTTTTTTTCAATTATTATTATGATGTAGAGTGTTTGCAAAATTATTTTTATTTTTATTTTGTATTTGCATAGCATTGCATAATATACATGGGTTACTCATATTAGAGAGCATAATATTCTCATGTAATCTTTTAGTATTGGTCATAATCTTCGTTCATCTCAAGGAGTCGTTATATTTGAAGATAGAGTAATCACTAAGTGATAAGGAGACATATTTATTTATTTTATTGATAAGAAAATTTTATTAAAAATATGGTGTAGAGCATTATCAAAGGAACATTTTGGAAATTGTGTGGTAATGATTTCTTAACTCGGTATCTTGACACATGTGCCTTTGTTGTAACCGGGAATTGGAACTCCTTTGCGCTAGTAATAGGTGGAGGGAGGTAACTCCCAGAAAATCCCTCCCAATACACCCCAAGTTTGGTGATCGACCGTGTATACACAAGGTTTTTTAAGTTGTCTAACGAGGGACCCCGCTTTATTGATTCTATACCCAAACAACCTACCTTATTAAGGCTCTACCAAAGAAACCTAAAAACTAATATAACTTACTTAACACTTAAACCATAAACTTATTACTTATTATCTTTCTACAATAGTGACATGTAATTATAATCTAACCATTACATCCTATACAATAATTTATATTATCATTAAATTCATAAATTATTTATTTAGTAAAAATAACCAATACCACTAAACCATCAAACCCCAATCCTATCACTTCTTGAAATGTTATTATAACCTAATATATGTACCTCTTTAAATCTTATGAACTCTTAATGGCTAAAACCCAATCATATATATCACCTTCCATTTTAAACCTTATAATGTCATCATGGCTAACCTTAACTTATAAATTCCAAAATTAAATCCTAATCCCTAAACTTTATAACCCTTCTCAACTTTCATTTATCTACCCCTTAATATTTATAATTCTTAATTTATACTACATTTATAGCATTTAACTCCAAGAATGATTACTATAAACCTTAACCTATATAAACATGTCATCCAAAATATTTATTTATAACTCCTAAGTATTAAAATCCTTAACACACAACTCATATCATCTGTTAGGGACCTAACCTACCTAACCCCTCAAGTGGGTAGAATAATATATTTCCATGTAATAAAGGTCAATATTAATAAGGCCTAGCAATTGTAAGAAGACCTAATAGAAGCTTTCGCTTCTAGAAGGATCTTCCTCTAGATTGTTCTTTGGGATAGATAGATTTAGTATAAATACGAGTAGAGAGTATGAGAAGTTTTTTCTTGGAAAATTATTGTAATAGAGCTCTTCTCTACTGGAGGTTGCCCCCTCAAAGAGACAAGTGAACATTGTTTCCTATCAATAAAGGTATAATTCTGGTGTTGTGGTTCCATATAATTTGTTGTTTCATTGTTATCTCTCCAATATTTTAGTCTTTTGTTGCTATCTCAGTTTTATTCTCTGCATTATTTCTCTATTCTGCTAATATAACAGATCTAGTACCTTACAAGTGGTATCAGAGCACTTTCCTCAGCAGAAAATTGTGGGTTAATTTTTTTCCACGGTAGAGATGTATTCTGGCATCTTAAAGCTATATAGATATGTCATTACGCACATAAACCCATAGTCGGGGAGTCATACACACAGGAAATGCAAGTGGTAATTAAGCGCACATTTTTTGGCCACCCTTGTAACCCCTGTTGGTACCCCTTCGAGTGGTAGCACACCAGACAACACATGTATACATATCGACCTAGATCTCATGAAACCCTCCATAGATAAATCGATCGGTAGCCTGACTACTATAGTGCCACCGAGAACAACACTCAGGAAGATACTCTCTAGTACTTGGGTAGTCGAGTAGTACGACTAAGGGAACAGTGTAGCCTCCTTAGTTGGTGCCCTGAGATATTGGGTTGAGTACTATTGTTGGACCCTGCATGTATATCAAAGAGCTATAGCACAGGGAAAAATCTTGACTTAGAACACTTGAATACCCTAACCCTAACCCTTGGGTCGAAAAAAAAAAACCAGAATAGACTAGATCTGTTTCCACGCAAGTGTGCCTCCTGCATTCAGGTTGCGAAATTACTACATGTTCGCCCTCGACCAAGTTTTGAGGAAACATTGGTTGGGCTTGACCACTTTTGGACTTCGATAGGTTGGTAAAATATGGAGCACCCAGTCAGAGTTGAGATCTCGAAATCTCACTTATTTTGTGGACCCAACAAGGGGTTCACTAGGGTTTTGGGTATTAGGGTTTAGGGGATGTCGACCCATTGGTTTACCCATGTTTAGGCCTTTTTGTAAGGAATGTAAATTTATAAATAAGTAAAGAATTTAATGTAGAATAGGGATTAGAAAGAGGTGTAAGTAGCTAAGTGCACGAGGCAAGTAGTTATGAGTTGCTTTGTGCAACAGACTGTGTATGTAAGGCTTGATGCTTGTTAGATGAGTTGGTTCTATGCCTTGACCTGATTTTGGGAAGGTGGATATGGTGCTTAGTGTGCATATCACCTGTCTAGTGCGAAGCTTGACTCTGTGGCTTAGTGCACAGGAGGAGAGAAATGTAAGAGATTGAATCCTAATAAAGAAGAAGAAGAAGTTGGTGGACGTAGCCCCACACTGGGGTGAACCACGTATATCATGTGTTGATGGTTTGCTTTGTGTTATGATGTTTATGCTCTAGATATGCTTAGTGCATTGATTGTTTTAAATGATAGATAGATCTATGAATGCTTAGTGCTTTATTTATGTTGAATGTGTTAGATCCAATTTATGTTGCTAAGTGTGAAGTGTATGTTGTCATTGTTATTGTGTCGATCTGTAGTGAGGGTTTGATTTGCAATGTGAATAAGACTATTGGGTTGATGCATGTTGTTCCTAAGTATTCTGCGGAAGTGTTATAGTCACAGATCCGTGTCCCAGCTTGGTTACAAACACCTGAGTCCTGTAACCCCCCCTGCCTCTACCTCGGGTGAGACTTCTCCTGCATTGCAGGTGTTTCCAAAAGGGCTGATAGTTAGGGTTTTGTTGGTGCATTTTTGAAGCATTGAACCCTAGGTCTACCCCTGTGCCAACAAATGGTTCCGTTGCCAGGACCTGAAACTGTGATTGCTGGGAACTGAAGAAAAGAGAATCTTTGTGCATAGATCTGTTGATGTAGTGTGCAGTATTCTACTTGACTTGTGAAGCCTTGTGCTAAGAAAGAAACCCGATCTAAAGAAAAGAGGTAAGATCTTGAAATAGGTAAAGCTTTGTGCTTGGATAGAGTAAGATAAGTGGAAATTTTTGTTTCAAAAGCATGAATCTAAGTATGTTTGATAGATTTTGTCCTAGTTTGGAAGCTAGGGCACAATTAGAAGAAAAAGTTGATTTAATTAAAGACAATAGAAATAGAGAAAGATATGTTATTCCTATGTATAGAAAGAATTTTTGGACTAATGAATGTATGCAGGAACCTAGAAAGAATTTTTGCAGATTGAACCCTGGGTCAGCCCCTGTGCCAACAAATGGTTCTGTTGCTGGGACATAAAACTATGATTGTTGGGAACTGAAGAAAATAGAAGCTTTGTGCGTAGATCTGCTGATGTGGTGCGCAGTATTCTACTTGACTTGCGAAGCCTTGTGCTAAGAAAGAAACTTGATCTGAAGAAAAGAGGTAAGATCTTGAAAGAGGTAAAGCTTTGTGCTTGGATAGAGTAAGATAACTGGAGATTTTTGTTTCGAAAGCATGAATCTAAGTATGTTTGATAGATTTTGTCCTATTCTAGAAGCTAGGGCATATTTATAAGAAAAATTTGATCTAAGTAAAGCTAATATAAATAGAGAAAGATATGTTATTCCTATGCATAGAAAGAATTTTTGGACTAATGAATGGATGGAGGAACCTAGAAAGAATTTTTGAAGATTGCAGGTCTAGCACTGTGATCCTAGTGCACAGTACATGAGAAGTTGGGGAACTTACAAGAGAAAGAGGGGATTGACATTATGTTATAACTACAGAAGACGAGGACATCTTGCTAAGGAATGACCTGTTATAGGTCCTATTTGTCTTTGTTGTAAATTTGTTGGTCATGAAGTTGAGGATTGCCCAAGGATGATTGCTAAAGTTGAAAGGATGAACATGAAACAAGAAAACTATGAAGGAAGTCAAGAGATTAAGAGCATATTAAAGAATCATCTAGAGAAATAATCAGAGAAAGTTCAGACTACTCTAGTACAGTTAAAAGAAGCAATGAATGATCACAAAGATGCCAGTTTACCAGAGATCATGAAAGAAAAACAACACATAGATACAAGAATAGGAGACTTCGACATAGACTGTGTCTTGGATGAGGAGACACAAGTGAATATCATGACAGAAGACACTTGGGAAATATTGGGAAAGCCTACTGTGGTACCTTCATTGGGAAGAGTAGGCTTGTTTAAAGAAAAGATGATAACCCTATGTGGAAGAGTTACTAATGTACTTGTTATCGTTCATGGAACATTGACTGAAGAGGAGTTTGAAGTCATTAAGCTTGTTGAGAACAACGTCCCTTTCCCCCTATTGCTAGGTAATACTTGGATTGAGAAAGATCAGATCAGAAGGAAATCAGAGGAAGAAGCTACAGAAAAGAAAAAGCAAGAACTAAGGGATTTCATAGCTAGAAAAATAGATCGACTGATAGAAGAATGAGAAGTTGGGTCGAAGCAACAAAAGACCAAAGAATTAGCTATCGAGGTTGAAAGAACGCAAGAAGGTTTGAAGGACCTATCCATACAAGATAGAAGTATATCCACCCAGGAAATAATAAGAGAAGAGATATTAACTTCAAACCCCTTGAGAATACATCAACAGTGCGAACTCACTTCACTAAGAACAAATAAGAATAAGAATGGAAAGAGAAATCTAGAAACAATTAGAGAGACTCATATCACAAGAAAAAAGGCAAGGAAGCTTAGTAAGAAGAAGGCTAAGTTGGAAAAGATACAGGAATTTATAGAGAATAGATGGAAGATCTCACAGATTGGAACTTTACAGGAGGCAGGCTTGTAGGCTCTAAACCTCACCGAGACAGCAGAACCATGTAGAGCGAGACTTCGCCCTGACAAAGCTATATGACCGTTGGAGGCTCACTGACTATTAGAACGACGCTCAAAAATGGATAGGAAACGCATTTATGGGAGGATATATCGCCGTTAGACGTTGATATCGCGCCATAACAGATGGATTTGTATTGATTGAGGCATCCCTATCCGTTGGAGGAATCTGTTACGATCCTCACTTATTTAACCTGTCGGACGCTTCGTTGGGACCACTTTTTGCCACCCATAATTATCTAAGCTAATAGAGAAGTGATTGTGTGTGTTGAGCTATGCTATTAGACCTCACCATCTGTTGTTTTCCCCGCTATCCATTCACCTACACCAACTTGTTTGTTAACAACGAGAATGTCGGTTGAGCTTATTGAGCTAGAGAAATCCGTAGAAGAAGTTATGAAGAAGTTTATGGCTAATAAAGCTATGTCTTAGGGAGTACAGGCATAGGTGACCAGGGGACTGCAGGCTTCCCCTTTGACTGGACATCACTCGAAACGTGCCAACCCCCCGTTTGAGAAGTGAAGTAAGCATCATGCCGATCTAGCTAATGCGAAGAAGATCCCGTCGATCTTACCTGATTATATCTCACCTTTGGCTGGTGAAATTAACCATGAAAACATTCCATGGGACTTCGAGTACACATTGATCACTGCGTACATTCCGAAGGGAATACACGTTGTCAGAACCCATTTAGGACAGATCCCAACACTGAAGAATAACGACTTTAACCTTGGCGACAGAAAGAAATATGCGATGATCAAACCCCATAGGTATTTGATGAAGATGAATAGGAAGAAGTCTCACATAGTCTCCCAGCCTTGGATTAAGGATCTCGTGCAGTCCACGATACTGAATGTGATGAATATTCCTCATTTTGGCTGACATAAGGAGGTTAATGCTTGCATTAAACTCCTCTTGTCGTGCTATCATGGTGGATATCTATGGCTCGACATGCCGATTATCGTGGATCCGACACTAATCCATCAGATTACAGGATTGAGCATGCACGGACCCGACCCTCAGCAGTTATACCCAGGAAAGACCTCAGATTTCTCCCTGACACAACGCATCAAGGAGGCATATAGTGAAGTTGAGAAGGGAAAGCGAGGCTACAAGGTAGCCTATATCTAGGATGGTGCAGTGTGCCTCGCTTGCCAACTTATAGCTGGAAAGATTGTAAGAAAGAACTGCCCCACGTAGGTCACCAGGTTCATGGTGGGCCTCGTAGGGAAATGAATGGAGGAGATGCAGATGAATTGGGCAAGTTACCTCGTCAACAAGCTTGAGAAAGACTCCCGTGATGTGCACGATCAAGGATACGAGTTCCACTTCAGCTGGCTACTCGTATTGATTACATTTATTGCTTGGAAAATGTCGGAGGGAGCATATTTTCCTGAGCTTGAACCATCAGAGCCATGGGCTGTGAGGTTCTCCACTTTATGGTATACGAATGATATGTCGAAGAAAATGCAGTCGAGCGTAGTGTTCCATGCCTACTATCAGCAACTGAAGGTTTCTATTAAGTCGTTATCACGCATGACACCGCACACTCTGCACCAGTACAGACCACTAGTTAAGTTCCACACAGATCCTCACTTTATTTATATCACTGTGCACAGGGATGAGAGAAAGGAATAATTACAATCCTATTACAAGTTGACATACAAAGATATGGAATATATCATGAAGGAATGGTCGGTGGAATTATAGACACCTATTAATGATGCAAAACTCTCCGACCCTGACATCATCAGAAGCCCCTTGGTCACCCGATCCAAGCATGTAGGACAGACAAGTGCGAAGAAAAAAAAGAAAAAGGAAGAAGTTCAGAACATAGAGACTTATGAGGAGGACAATGCCTCGGAAGAAAGTAGACTTGGCTCACCCGCATGGGGAGGAGGAGATGAAGTAAATCAAGAAGTAGGAGGGGAAGGAGGAGAAAAGCAAGGAGAAGGTGAAGCTACACCGCCGAAGGATCCTCCTATCAAGGCAGAAACATAGAAGAAAAGGAAGGTTTCTCCGCAGAAAACCTTAGCAAGAAAGAAGACCTGCACCAGTAAGCCCCAGATGGAGGCCACACTCATGGAGGATGACATCGGTCTAATCCATGGAGCAATGGAGGATGAATCTAAGGACCTATTACAGAGATATGTTGCAAATAAAGAAGATTTGTATGTAAGAGCTGAGAAGGAACTGAAGGAAATACAATGAGTCATTCAAATGAGTTGCGCAGTACCTGCTATGCCCTCCTTGTCGGATATTGCATAGTTGGGGGATGAACCAACCCAACTTCTAAGACTGGAAGATGCAATAGAGGCTCGACTTCGGCGATCCCAAGAGGAAAAGAAAAAGGCTACAAAATCCCTAATGAAAGAAAAAGAGGAGATCTTGGAGAAATTAAGAGTTGTGCAGTACTATGTAACCAGTTACGAAAATGAGAAAGATGAGTTCTGGGTGATGCTCGAGGAGGAAAAAATGAAGATACAGAGGGAAAATGTCACACCCCAGGTTTTGAACCCCCATTTTTAAATAATGTATTGTTACAATGTTGAGAGGCCATGGTGCCCAAACAATTATTAAAAGGTCAATGTGCCCAAGAAATGTAATTTTTTGATCATTATTAATAATAAACACATCATTGGCTGCTAGACGGACAAGGACTAGAGTTATAGGGGGATATGATTCCACAAGAGAGGGGGCTTGAGGGGATAAGTGTGTATTCCTATGTTAATTACTATTTTTACCTAAGGGAGGGGATCGGTTATGTGAGCTTCTTTGGGAAGGCCAGAAGGTTCTTGATTCCCCATGAAGTTACTTAAACCTGCCTCAGGTCTGATGGGAGGGTTCAATTGATGGATTGTTCACTGATTTCCTGTACATTCCTTCATTTCCCTCATGCACTTTCATGCACTCACTTACCCATCCATTGATCCATCCTCACCTGCGTCTTCGCTTGGGAAGGGAAATGAACTACTGAGGAATTAGCCATGGGATAATTGGTTGCAATGGTTGCCGGTTCAATCTAGCCATGACCTAGGTCTTGCATGTTTGAGATGCATTGGCCTGTGCCCCGTTTGCTCACAACTGCAAGTCCTAAGAGTTCCATCTTTGAGATTCTGAACCAGTTGTGCTGGAGGCCCCAAAATAAAGGAGAGGGACTGCATGGCAGAGAAGGGTGGAGGTCCATTATCTTGGGATGGTACAGGCTGGGTACAGGAGAGATGGGTACTTGGATTGTTGTGGGTGTTGGGAAACCTATGAGAGATTGAGAGATGACTAGTTTGGGAACCCAAGTACACTCTGAAACCATCCTCATGGATTCACATCCTTGGCTTGGTGGTGACACTATTGTTGAGATTTGGAGCAGTGGATTCTATAGTTGGGTGGAATGTCCTTGGTCTATAGCGAGTTGGTGTCATCTTCCATAAAGATAAGTGCTCTCTATTATGGTATCATTTATATGTATATGAATGTTTTTCTGCTGTATATTTAATTATCGTTTAATTGAATCTTTAGACTATGAATGCTTGTTGACTGTTGTTGTGCATGTTGTTAAAGTCTTTTCTTTTATGCATCCTTAAATTTTAAAAAGGTATCGTAAGAGAAAGAAATCCAAAGGTGGGCTTGAAGGTAGCATGCCCCTTCCTGTGGGTGGCTGGGGATGTTACAGTTTGGTATCAGAGCTTTTGGTTGAAACACTGGGTTGGTATGGGTCGAGTCTATTGGTCAGAGTCTCGTGGTCAAGATCGAACTTTGACCGCGAAGTTGAAAATCTCAGGAGGAATGGAATTGCAAATTATATGCAAGAGTTATATTGTCATAGATCCGTTGTAAGGGTTTCGAAGGATCGTGACCATCCCCCTTCGAATTTGGGAGTGATCTCCATTGTAGGATCAAGAGAGATCCGGGATCGTTGGATTGGAGGACAGTTGAACAAGGGTCATCCGATGAAAAGGAAGCAAGGGCTAAGGTCACAACCGTCAGATCCCATTGGAGAGTGAGATCAACGAACAAGAGGCAATGCGGGGAACCAAGTTGCACGGGAGATAATTTCTCAATGTGGTCCCATAATCCAAACCACGGTTTCACCAAGGGGTTACGTGTTAGCATCAAGATAATTGCGGGGTGAAAAATGGGTTACTCCAAACCGTTGATGTGTGCCCCCACAAATTGAAAGGCATGCAGTGATGGGACATGTTAGTACTCGAGCGACGAACCTCCAAATAGCCAAAGTAGTTGGGGACTGTCGATCTGTAGGAGGACATGCATCAACCAATTGTGTGCTCTCGGTAAAAGCACTCCGGGAAAGAGTGAGGAAGGAGAATTTGAGAGTTGAGATTTCCAAAGCCCAGAGAGCCAAAGTGAATCTCAATCATCTGATCTAGGAGGACACGCAACATAAATTTGCTCACTTCATGGGAAAAGTGGAGGTTGAGAGTTGAGATTTCCGAAATCTGAAGACCCAAAGAAATCATAGTCATCGATCCATGGGAGAAAAACGTTAGTAGATCGCGAGCTTAGGATAAAAACATTTCAGAAAAATTTGAAGTTTGAGTTTTCTGAAGTCCAAAGGCCCGAAGTAATTGTAGTTGTTGATCCTTGCAGTGGTAACTTTCGAAGTCCCAAAGTCCAAAGTTAATATGGGTCGTCTGATAAGGGAGACACATGGCAACAGTTTGGTCAGTTTGGGAAATCAAAGTTTGGGAGAATTGGAAGTGTGATAGTGTGGAAAATTTCAAAGTCCTAAAGCCCGAAGAGCCAAAGGGGTGGGGCACGATGATGTCACCAGGAGGTGATGTGGACCCCAAAATTTTCGAAGTGATGTGGCTTGCGGATGTCACCAGGGATGACATGGAAACATGGGATGTACGCGATGCGTTAGTAAGTTTTGAGCATATGGAGTGTTGAAATGTAAGTTAGAATGTGACACGTGTCACCAGCCTGATTGGACCATGTGTCCACTTCTAGCATTTCACCAAGTGGTGATAGATCGTGCAGTAGGGAGACTGGGCACTCTAGTGGGGAAAGATGTGACAGGTTATGTTGGGTCAAAAAATCCCGAAGGCTAGAGTACATGTCGACCGTTGATTCCATAATACACACGTTGAAGGATCATTGACTTCAGGTGAAAGCACTCTAGGAGGAAGTATAGGAAGAAAGTTTTGAAACTTTCGAAGCCCGAAGAGCTGAAGTGATCCAAAACCACTGATCTATGGGAGGACACCTGTCGTTAGATCATGAACTGTGGGTAAAAGTGTTCCTAGAGGAGGCAAGTGAGTAAAGTTGAGACTCCTGAAGCACGAAGTCTCGAAGTGGATCTCAATCATTGATCGTGAAAGAAGAGGAGGACCATTGATCCAGTCCTAGCTGAAAGTTTTGAAGTCCCGAAGCTCTGGACAAGCACTTTTCATCTAAGTGCAGGGTCATGGTCATGGTCATATGTAGATTGAGAGATGAGGGAAGGAGGGCTAAGGGCCGAATTGGGGGTCTTTGAGATAGAAAAATGATAAGGAAACATGTAGCTACGGTTTCTAGTTGTGGTCACCTGCGAAGGTGGTTTGAAGGAAGCACCTGCGCAGGATGAAGGTTTATGTTAGCCAAGGATAACATGACACTGCTATTTTTGGAGAATGGGGATATGATCTCCATGAACAAAAAAAGAAAGAGACCTGTAGCATGGTTTGGTAATTTTGTTTATCATATGAATAATTCTAACAAAATGGTCGCTTGCACATTTTGCAGAATTAAGGGGTTTAAACACCTCAACTCAGGATGTGTATTGAGGAAATTGAAGAAGGCGAGGGAGCCTCCAGTCATGATAAGGAGGCCTAAGGCCAGAATACTAGAGTTGGTAATGCAGAGACAGAGTCTAAGGGACGTAAGGGAAAAGGAGAATAGGAAATGTTAATAGAAACGGTAAGAATCCTGAAGATGGAAGTGTAGAGCTACAAAGCAGACAACGAGAGACTAATGAGAGAGAAAACTTGGATAAATGCTCAAGTGTTGCATATCTTAAATCAGTTGCAAAGAAAAATGAAGAAGGGATCAAACTCAAGACAAGAGGAAGAAGGTAGGTGCCATGAAAGAAGGGATGATCATGGAAGAGATAATTATTCCAAAAGTGATAGCAGAGCTCATGCACACCACTCACCTCCTTACTTAGAAATAAATTTTTATGCATTTGATGATCCTATAAGTAGTCCAGAGGTGTCTCTCGATAGACACCAAAGAAGGAAACAAGAGGTAGATAATTTGCAAGGAGAGTTGAGGAAGCTCAAGCCACCTTCCTTTGAGGGTGAAAGAGAAAGGGAAGATGATGTCGAAGCATATTTTCTTGGGCTCAGGAGATATTTTCAGTTGCATAACTATTCGTCAAATCTGGAAGCCAAGATTGCCACCTACCATTTACACGGGAAAGCTGCAATGTGGTGGGACCAACTGAAGCAAGTGGAACATGTTAATGAGAGTAGGATCACTTGGAAGCAATTCAAGAAGTATTTCCAGAAGGAGTACCTCTAAGATCATTTCTATGACAAGAAAATGTAGAATTTCTTTGAAATTTGATTGGGAAGCATGACTATGGGAGAGTATGAGAAGAAGATCTTGGGATTGTTAAAGTATGTCAGGTTCATTGGCGATGAGAAAGTGAAAATACAAAGATTTCTAAGTGGACTGTCGGCCTTTTATAAGGAAAAGATCAAGAATGATGAGTCCAAAACCTTGATTGAAGCCATCAGGAAGGTTAAATACATGTATGAGCAAGGCCAGGGAAGAGAATGTCTGCAGAAATATTGTAAGGAAAAGAAAAATGTGAAGTTTGATCAGAGGAGGAAAGGATCCAAACCTTCCTTCCATAGGAATGAGCCTAATAAAAATCATCAAGATCAATATGCTAAGGGAGATTTCAAGAAGGAAGATTACTTGGGAAAAAGGGGAAGACCACCAATCCAATGTTGGAGATGTAAGGAAGATCACATGTACAAGTATTTCCCACACAGAAAGGACAGAGTGAAGACTGTGAACAACATCCAAGAAGCTACAACAGTCGAAGATATGGGAAGAATATATGAAGCTTTAATGATCAACAAGAAGAGTACCAGTCCAATATGATCAAGGTGGAAGGTAGATCATAAATCAGTCTATTTCTATTTTGATTGATTCAGGAGAAATTCATTGTTACATTGATTGTAAGATAGTGGATAGATTACATTTGGAGAAAAGTAAACTTGGAAAAGCAAGTTTGGTTCAGTTAGCCACTGGAACCAAAAGAAGAATCCATGACATGGTCATAAGTTGTTCCATAAGTCTTAATTGCGTGAATACTAGTATTGATCTAAATATCATACCATTGGGGTCTTATGATATTCTGATTGGAATGGATTGGTTGGAAAAGCATCATGTTGTCCTAGATTGTCACAACAAGACATTTGCATGGCTTGATTGAAATGGAAAAGAAAGCACTGTGAAAGGAGTTCCAAGACCCATCTCTATAAGGGAGATTTCATCTTTACATCTAAAAAGATGTTTTAGGAAAGGATGTCGATTGTATGCAACTCATGTGGAAGAGACAAATAATACAAAAGGGCCAAGCCTCGAAGATTTCTTGGTACTACAGAAATTTGAACATGTATTCCAAGAAATACCTGGATTGCTACCAAGAAGGGATATATATTTCTCAATTGATTTAGTGCCAGGAGCTGCCCCGATGTCAAAAACACCTTACAGAATGAGCACACTAGAGTTAAAATAATTACAAATGCAGTTGGAGGAATTGTTGAATAAAGGGTACATACGTCCAAGTGTTTCACCTTGGGGAGCACCGATACTTTTTGTCAAAAAGAAGGATGGAACCTTGAGGCTGTGTATTGACTTCCGACAACTGAACAAGTTCACTATAAAGAACAAGTATCCTCTACCCCAAATTGATGACCTCTTTGATCAGCTAAGAGGAGAAGAGATATTCTCAAAGATTGACCTGAGGGCGGGATACCATCAGGTAATAATCAAGGAAGAAGACATTCATAAGACAACCTTTAGGACCAGGTATGGGCATTATGAATTTGTAGTGGTGCCATTTGGACTGACCAATGCACCAACTATCTTCATGTTCTTAATGAATGTCATATTCAAAAATTATTTGGATAAGTTTTTCATGGTATTTCTGGATGACATACTTATCTATTCTAAGTTGGAAGAAGAGCATGAACATCACTTAAGAATAGTATTGCAAGTACTGATAGAAAACCAGTTGTATGCCAAGTTGACTAAGTGTTCTTTTTATCAAAAGTAGATCCATTACTTGGGACACATTATTTCAGAGAAGGGCATAGCAGTAGATCCAAAGAAGATCGAATCAATTAGAGGATGGCCAACACCCAAAAATGTGTCAGATGTTTGATCTTTTATGGGATTAGCTGGCTACTACAGAAAGTTCATAGTATGGTTCTCTAAGATTTCTCATCCCATCACTTCTTTGCAAAAGAAGGGAACTAAATTTGAATGGACACTCAAGTGTGAAAAGAATTTTAATCTGTTGAAGGAATTACTTACTAGTGGACCTGTGCTAAATATTGTTGACCCAAATGAAAGTTTTTTGGTATGTACAAACACATGTAAGGAAGGACTTGGGGGAGTCCTCATGCAAAATGGACATGCCATTGGATATGAGGCCAGAAAGCTTAAGGAACGTGAGAGGAACTATGCCATGCATGACTTGGAACTTGTTGCCATTGTTCACACCTTGAGGATGTGGAGGGATTATCTCACGGGGAAGAAATTCAAATTAAGGATAGACAACATTGGCCTAAAGTATCTTTTTGAACCACCGACATTGAATGTTAGGCAAACAAGATGACTATAATTTTTATGTGAATATGACTTCAATATCAAGCATATCAAAGGAAAGGAGAATAAAGTTGTTGATGCACTTAGTAGAAGAGTGCATCTCATGCATGCTACTCCTGTCAGTATGCATCAGTGAGACTTGAAGAGAAGAATTTTAGATGGTATTGTTACAGACCAACATTACCTACAGGTAAAGGAAAGCTTACAACAAGGAGATGTACAATAGAAAATAAAGGAGTATGAGATAAAGGGAGACCGATTACTCATGCATAAAAATAGAATCTATGTTCATAGTTTTGGAGAGCTGAGGAATTTGGTACTAAAGGAGATGCATGATGTTTCTTATGCTGGACATATCGGTTACCAGAAAACAATTACAGCAGTAAGAAGATAGTTCTTTTGGTCGGTATTGAAGAAGGATGTTGTTTATTACATCGCTCGATGTATGGAATGTCAAAAGGTGAAGGCTGATCATAGGCACCCATCGGATTTTGCTGCAGCAATTGCCAATTCCAGAGAAGAAATGGGAAGATATCACCATGTATTTCATCACAATATTACCCATAACGAATAAGTAACATGATTGAATCATGGTGATGGTTGACAAATTAACAACGACTAATATTGCATAAATTTTCATGAAGCAAATTGATAGGTTGCATGGGATAGCTAGGAAATTTGTCTCAGACAAAGATACAAAGTTTACCTCCAATTTATGGAGGGGATTGTTTAAAGGATTTGGCACAAATCTAAACTTTAGCACATCATATCATCCCCATACAGATGGGAAAATAGAGAGAGTCAATCGAATAATTGAAGAAATGTTGAGAATGTATGTGATGGATAAGCCATCTAAGTGGGAAGATTACTTACACTTGGTTGAGTTTGCATAAAATAATGGGTATCAAGCTTCATTGAGAATGATCCCATTTGAAGCCTTGTACGGTAGGAAATGTGATACTCCAGTAAGCTAGGACAACCCAGCATATAGAGTGGTACTTGGGCCGAAGTTTCTCAAGGACATGGAAGACCAGGTGGTCAAGATCAAGCAGAATTTAAAGGCAGCTCAGGATAGACATAAATTTTATGCAGACAAGAACAAGACAACTAGAGAATTTAAAGTAGGGGAGCATGTACTTTTGAAAGTGAAGCCCAGGAAAATCTCTTTGAAATTGGGTAGTTGTAAAAAGATGGCAGCCAGATTATGTGGTTTATTTGAAATATTGGATAGAATAGGGTCAGTTGCATACATGCTTGCATTGCTTACTTCCATGAATGTGCATAATGTATTTCATGTATCTTTACTAAATAAATATGTACATGACCCTAACCATGTTATTGATTGGCATTTGATTCGGGTAGAGACGAAGGGAAACTTTCAGGTTCAGCCAATACAGGTATTGGACAGAAAGGTAAAAATGCTCGAGAATCGAGTTATAGAGCTGGTAAATGGACCTGCTACGGTCCAGAAGATGCTACCTGAGAGCATGAAGATTCCATGTGGGTAGATTACCCGCATCTTTTTGAATAAATTTGAGATTTTGATCTCTATTTTGTATATGCATTGACGATAGTGCCAAAATAAGGGGGACGGGATGTAACACCCCAGGTTTTGAACCCCCATTTTTAAATAATGTATTGTTACAATGTTGAGAGGCCAGTGTGCCCAAGAAATGTAATGTTTTGATCATTATTAATAATAAACACATTGTTGGTTGCTAGAATAACAAGGAATATAATTATAGGGGGCTATGATTCCACAAGAGAGGGGGCTTGAGGGGCTAAGTGTGTATTCTTATGTTAATTACCCTTTTTTCCTAAGGGAGGGGATCGATTACATGATCTTCTTAGGGAAGGCCAGGAGGTTATTGATTCCCCACGAAGTTACTTAAACCCACCTTGGGTATGATGGGGGGGTTCAACTGATGGCTTGTTCGTTTATTTCATGTACATTCATTCATTTCCCCCACTCACTTTCATGCACTCACTTACCCATCCATTGATCCATCCTCACCTGCATCTTATTGATGGAAGGGAACCAAACTGATGAAGATTTATCCATAGGATAGTTGGCTTTAATGGTCACTGGTGCAATCCAACCATGAACTGGGGCCTGCATGTCTGAGATGTGTTGGCCTGTGCCCCGTTTTGTTCACAACTCCAAGTCCTAAGAGTTCTAGCTTTGATATTCTGGACCAGTTGTGCTGGAGGCCCCAAAATAAAGGAGAGGGATTGCCTAAGGGATTGCGTGGCAGAGAAGGGTGGAGGTCCATTCTCTTAGGGCGATACATGATGGGTACAAGATAGCTGGGTACTTGGATTGTTGTGGTTATTGGGAAACCTGTGATAGCTTGAGAGTTGATTGGTTTGGGAACCCAAGTACACTATGGAACCATCCTTGTGGATTCATAGCCCTGGCTTGGGGGTGACACTGTTGTTGAGATTTGGAGTAGTGGTATCTATAGTTGGGTGGAATGTCCTTGGTCTACAACCAGTTGGTGTCATATTCCATAAAGATAAGTGCTATATGTTATGGTATCACTTACATGTATATGAATGTTTTTCCATTGTATATTTAATTATCGTTTAATTGAATCTTTAAAATATGCATGCTTGTTGACTATTGTTGTGCATGTCATTAAAGTATTTATTTTTATGAATCCTTAAATTTTAAAAAGTTATCGTAAGAGAAAGAAGTCCAAGGGCGGGCTTGAAGGTAGCATGCCCGGACCTGTGTGTGGCTGGGTATGTTATAGTTTGGTATCAAAGTTTGGTACAGTTTGGTCATCTAAGTGCAGGGTCATGGTCGTGGTCATATGCAGATTGAGAGCTGAGGGAAGGAGGGCTAAGGGCCAAATTGGGGGTCTTTGAGACAGAAAAGTGATAAGGAAAGATTTAGCTACGGTTTCTAGTTGTGGTCACCTGCGAAGGTGGTTTGAAGGAAGCACCTGCACAAGATGAAATTTTATGTTAGCCAAGGATAACAAGACACTATTATTTTTTGAGAATGGGGATATGATCTCCATGAATAAAAAAATAAAGAGACCTGTAGCATGGTTTGGAAATTTTGTTTATCATATGAATAATTATAACAAAATGGTTGCTTGCACATTTTGAAGAATTAAGGGGTTTAAACACCTCAACTTAGGATGTGTATTGAGGAAATTGAAGAAGGTGAGGGAGCCTCCAGTCATGATAAGGAGGCCTAAGGCCAGAATACTAGAGTTGGTAATGCAGAGACAGAGTCCAATAAACGTAAGGGAAAAGGAGAATAGGAAACGTTAATAGAAACGGTAAGAAGCCTGAAGATGGAAGTGTAGAGATACAAAGAAGACAACGAGAGAGTGATGAAAGAGAAAAGTTGGATAAATGCTCAAGTGTTGTAGATGTTAAATCAGTTGCAAAGACAAACGAAGAAGGGATCAAACTCAAGAGAAGAGGAAGAAGGCAGTGTTAATATTATGGTAGCTGCAGGAGGTATTTACCCCCACGTGTGAACCTGACGAGAATAGAAGACTCCGAGAAGCAAGAGAAACCCTAACGAATTGGCTAATAACCCTAGAAGCCTTGCCAACTCAAGAAGAAAATTTATATTAGGCTATTAGCCTCCAAGAGAAGAAGTCGGCAAAAATTAATAATAATATACTAAACAGACACATACCCAGAAAGAGAAGTCGGCCCCAACAAACTGGTAGGATTAATATAAATACAGGGTGCCAGTTCTCATTTGTCACATCTCAGGACTGCAGTTTTCCTAGTTGGTGCACACTGCAGTTGCAGTTGGTGCGCAGGTTTGGAGTAGGGTTGCAGGTGCAGCTGCAGCAACAACTAGTTTCAGTATTGGCTTGGATATCTCTTGGCTAGGGTTTGGAACATCTGATCAGTCTTTTGTGATGCGCTATCCTTGGGGATTGATGCGCTACTCTTTGTTTGGCTATCTAGCCTAGGATTTGCTTCTGGAGGAATTCTCAGGTCAAGGTTAAGGTGCTCGGAGGGAGGCTTCGACCTATGGTTGGGTGACGAGGGTATCGTCAATGGTAAAACGAGCACACCATCTTCTATATTCTAACAGTTTATGGGCCCACACCCCTTCAGTCAACCTAAAACACTGGAAGGAAACATAGACGCTAGATATTGAGCTCGTTGAGGAACTACCACTAGGGTTACAAGTAGGAGCAGCTTCCAAAAGCACTGCAACTAGGGTTACCAGTAGAAGCAGTTGTAGAAGGATGACATACTTATCTATTCTAAGTCGGAAGAAGAGCATGAGCATCACTTAAGAATAGTATTGCAAGTACTAAGAGAACATCAGTTGTATGCCAAGTTGAGTAAGCGTTCTTTTTATCAAAAGTAGATCCATTACTTGGGACACATTATTTCAGAGAAGGGCATAGCAGTAGATCCAGAGAAGATCGAATCCATTAGAGGATGGCCAACACCCAAAAATGTGTCAGACGTCAGATATTTTATGGGATTAGTTGGCTACTACAAAAGGTTCATAGTATGGTTCTCTAAGATTTCTCATCCCATCACTTCTTTGCAAAAGAAGGGAACTAAATTTGAATGGACACTCAAGTGTGAAAATAATTTTAATCTGTTGAAGGAATTACTCACTAGTGCATCTGTGTTAAATATTGTTGACCCAAATGAAAGTTTTTTGGTATGTACAGACTCATGCAAGGAAGGACTTGGGGGAGTCCTCATGCAAAATGGACATGTCATTGGATATGAGGCCAAAAAGATTAAGGAACATGAGAGGAAATATGCCATGCATGACTTGGAACTTGCTGCCATTGTTCACGCCTTGAGGATGTGGAGGGATTATCTCATGGGGAAGAAATTCAAATTAAGGATAGACCACATTGGCCTAAAGTGTCTTTTTGAACCACCGACATTGAATGTCAGGAAAACAAGATGACTATAATTTTTAAGTGAATATGACTTTGATATCAAGCATATCAAAGGAAAGGAGAATAAATTTGTTGATGCACTTAGTATAAGAGTGCATCTCATGCATGCTACTCTTGTCAGTATGCATTAGTGAGACTTGAAGAGAAGAATTTTAGATGGTATTGTTACAGACCAACATTACCTACAGGTAAAGGAAAGCTTATAGCAAGGATATGTACAACAGAAAATAAAGGAGTATGAGATAAAGGGAGATAGATTACTCATGCATAAAAATAGAATCTATGTTCATAGTTCTGGAGAGATGAGGAATTTGGTACTAAAGGAGATGCATGATGTTCCCTATGCTGGACATCTCGGTTACCAGAAAACAATTACAGCAGTAAGAAGATAGTTCTTTTGGTCGGGAATGAAGAAGGATGTTTTTTATTACATCGCTCGATGTATGGAATGTCAGACGGTGAAGGTTGATCATAGGCACCCAGCGGATTTTGCTGTAGCAATTGCCAATTCCAGAGAAGAAATGGGAAGTTATCACCATGTATTTCATCACAATATTACCCATAACGAATAAGCAACATGATTGAATCATGGTGATGGTTGACAAATTAACAAAGGCTACTCATTTTGTGCCTGTGAAGACAACACATACAATGACTAATATTGCATAAATTTTCATGAAGGAAATTGATAGGTTGCATGGGATACCTAGGAAAATTGTCTCAGACAAAGATACAAAGTTTACCTCCAATTTATGGAGGGGATTGTTTAAAGGATTTGGCACAAATCTAAACTTTAGTACATCATATCATCCTCAGACAGATGGGAAAATAGAGAGAGTCAATCGAATAATTGAAGACATGTTGAGAATGTATGTGATGAATAAGCCATCTAAGTGGGAACATTACTTACACTTGGTTGAGTTTGCATAAAATAATGGGTATCAAGCTTCATTGAGAATGATCCCATTTGAAGCCTTGTACGGTAGGAAATGTGATACTCCAGTAAGCTAGGACAACCCAATAGATAGAGTGGTACTTGGGCCGAAGTTTCTCAAGGACATGGAAGACCGGGTGGTCAAGATCAAGCAGAATTTAAAGGCAGCTCAGGATAGACATAAAGTTTATGCAGACAAGAACAAGACAACTAGAGAATTTAAAGTAGGGGGGCATGTACTTTTGAAAGTGAAGCCCAGGAAAAGGTCTTTGAAATTGGGTAGTTGTAAAAAGATGGCAGCCATATTCTGTGGTCTGTTTGAAATATTGGACAGAATAGGGCCAGTTGCATACATGCTTGCATTGCCTACTTCCATGAATGTGCATAATGTATTTCATGTATCTTTACTAAATAAATATGTACATGACCCTGACCATGTTATTGATTGGCATCTGATTCGGGTAGAGACGAAGGGAGACTTTTAGGTTCAGCCAATACAGGTGTTGGACAGAAAGGTAAAAATGCTCCAGAATTGAGTTATAGAACTAGTAAATGGACCTGCTACAGTCCTGAAGATGCTACCTAAGAGCATGAAGATTCCATGTGGGTGGAGTACCCGCATCTTTTTGAATAAATTTGAGATTTTGATCTCTATTTTGTATATGCAATGAGGATAGTGCCAAAATAAGGGGGACGGGATGTAACACCCTAGGTTTTGAACCCCCATTTTTAAATAATGTATTGTTATAATGTTGAGATGCCAGGGTGTCCAAACAATTATTAAAAGTCCAGTGTGCCCAAGAAATGTAATGTTTTGATCATTATTAATAATAAACACATCATTGGCTACTAGAAGAACAAGGAATATAGTTAATGGGGGCTATGATTCCACAAGAGAGGGAGCTTGAGGGGCTAAGTGTGTATTCTTATGTTAATTACCCTTTTTTCCTAAGGGAGGGGATCGGTTACGTGATCTTCTTGGAGAAGGCCAAGAGTTTCTTGATTCCCCATGAAGTTACTTAAACCCGCCTCATGTATGATGGGGGTGTTCCACTGATGGCTTGTTCGTTGATTTCATGTACATTCCTTCATTTCCCCCACTCACTTTCATGCACTCACTTACCCATCCATTGATCCATCCTCTCCTGTGTCTTGGTTTGGGAAAGGAACCGAACTGATGAAGATTTATCCATAGGATAGTTGATTGTAATGGTCACTAGTGCAATCCAGCCATGGCTTGGGGCCTGCATGTCTGAGATGCGTTGGCTTGTGCCTGGTTTTGTTCACAACTCCAAGTCCTAAGAATTCCATCTTTGATATTATGAACCAGTTGTGCTGGAGGCCCCAAAATAAAGGAGAGGGATTGCCTGAGGGATTGCGTGGTAGAGAAGGGTGGAGGTCCATTCTCTTAGGGTGGTACAGGATGGGTACAAGATAGCTGGGTACTTGGATTGTTGTGGTTATTGGGAAACCTGTGATAGCTTGAGAGCTGATTGGTTTGGGAACCCAAGTACACTTTGGAACCATCCTTGTGGATTCATAGCCCTGGCTTGGGGGTGACACTGTTTTTGAGATTTGGAGTAGTGGTATCTATAGTTGGGTGGAACGTCCTTGGTCTGCAACCAGTTGGTGTCATCTTCCATAAAGATAAGTTCTCTATGTTATGGTATCACTTACATGTATATAAATGTTTTTCCGTGGTATATTTAATTATTGTTTAATTGAATCTTTAGACTATGCATGCTTGTTGACTATTGTTTAGCATGTCGTTAAAGTATTTTCTTTTATGCATCCTTAAATTTTAAAAAGGTATCGTAAGAGAAAGAAGTCCAAGGGCGAGCTTGAAGTTAGCATGCCCCGACCTGTGGGCGACTGGGTATGTTATAGTTTGGTATCAAATTTTGGTACAGTTTGGTATATTACAGTTTGGTATCTGATACAGAGTGAAAAGGACTAGTTTCTCGCAAAGCAGACTGCAATCAAAGAAGTGGTGAGAAAAGAACTTCGCTTTGTGTCAGGCTTGGCACAGGAGGAACATGAGGCATTCAAGGTTCAAGTGATGAAGCTGGTTGAGGCCAACCAACAACTTTAAGTAACGGTAACGGAGTTGGAGATCCAAGCAGTTCCGAGCACTTCACAGGAAGTACGCAATCAGAGGGAGGAAGCCGCTAAGAGTGCAGTGGAAATGATGAGATTCCTTGCCTCATAATCAAAGAAGTTAAGTAACAAAAGTGCATAGAACTATGAATGCCTCATAGAAGACCCAAAAATTAGGAAGTTGGAAGCACAACTACAGGAGGTGCAACAACAAGCACTGATAGTTCAAGCGCAGATGAATTCTCTCACTACAGTCGAGAGAATGAAGAGATCACAAGAACAATGCGTGGTCCATCAGTATATTACTTCCATCGAGGGTAGAGTAATGGAAGTCACATAGAGGCTACAATCAGTGTAGGATGTGTTATCTCTCCAGGAGTCCTTCTCAGGTTGTAGCTTGAAGAAGTCTGGTAACTTAAAGTATGTTTTGGTTTTCTTTGTATGTTGGATCAAATGGGATAACTAAACAACTAGTTCACACTCAAGACACTTAAATATATATAACCATATGAGACAATGCTTTCAAAATTCAATAATCAGATAAATAACTGAACTGATGGGTGAAGAAAGACTATATTTATCAACCAGAACACCTATGTGATGGGCTGAATAAAGATAGTACAAATTACTATTAAATCAATGTTTATGAGTTGACCAATGAGATGAAAATCATTTGCAACTAGACAAACTTAGATATCAGTAATCATCCAAAGTACAAGAAAAGAGAGAAGATGGCAATCTGACATTAACAGTGAAAGAAACTTCTGTATATGTATTATATGCAAAAGGTCTAGTACAATAGAAGTATGGTCTAATATACAAAATCAAAACTCTTCTCCTTCAAGAGTCACAAGCTTTATAGCCTTTACAAAACAGTTTCAGATCCTAAGAGAAAGGATCTGGTATGCTAATAATAGAAATAACACAACAACTTTTACAAAAAAGTGGATCTAATCCCTTTCCAAAAAAAATGATTTGTCTTCAGTCTTCTTAGTCTTCGACAACTGTACAAATTCTCCAATGTGTGATGAGATGACTGGTGTCTTTTTCCAATAGCTGGAAATGACCTTCAACAGCTGTAGAATAACCATGAACTTATTCACCTTGTATAATGCCTCAAAAATCTAAAACAATTTTCCCAAATGCATGTAGGAACTCATTTGAAATTTCCTTTAATCACTTGTCTTCAAAAATCTTTGTCTCGAGCTCCAAATCTATATTTCCTCTGCTCCTACGGTTTTGGCGGCTTACTGGCCTGGGAAAGGTGGAATTAGCCACCGAAAGTCTTGGGATTCAGCGGCTTATTTGCCCTAAAATGTGTGAGTTAACTGCTGAAAGTCCTGGGTTTGAAAAAAATGAAAATAATTCAAAATTGGAGTTTGCCCTGCATTATTTGGAAGACTCTCGATGTAGGTTTTTAACTTGTTCAATGCTTTCTCTTCTTATGTTTTAACACCTCGATACTCCACAACATAGTTTGATGTTTTGCAGAAGGGACATTGTGTAGGGAAATTACAATTTGGGGGATTCATCTGCATAAAACATTCTGTACAAATGCCTTTTAGGCAACATCTTGATCTATTGAGGCATGGATAGTACTGGACAAAATGGAATGATGGTTGTATATCCCCATCTGGGATCTTAAGCAATGCTTGGACTATGCATTCTAGCTATGATCTCATGTTCAGAAATGAAAATAGTTTAACTCCACTCAATAATAATAAACCTTCCTGGGACCCAATGGCACACTTGTCTTATGATTTTCAATGCTAATTAGGATTTTCTTGCAGATTTTCAATGCTAATTAGGATTTTCTTGCTGATTCAAGACAATGGCATAATGTGGCTTGTTGATCCAATTTTTCTTAGTCTTGGTTTTAATTATAAGACATGATTTGTTTCTGTTTGATATAACATTCCACCTCTGACTTCTAAGTCTTATTCTGGTCCTTACCCATTCTAGGGCATGATAGAATGTTCTTGGATGTATTTTAGAACTACAGTAATAAAATCATTTGATGGTTTTGGAGTCTCATTTTGGACTATATGTGTAATCTTTATTTCATATTTTTTGTTTTATGAATGTTCATTAAATTTGTTATAATTTTTTGTTACAAACACTTATTTATTTCTTTATCATAACACAACATAAAAGACAATGTTAGGCCCAAGAACATGTTTCTTGAGGACTAATTGATATTTTTTCAAAGGCTATAAACATAGGGTAACAATTATGCCTATCTTTCTTTATCCCAACAAGATTAAAAAATCTTGGTATAATGATAGCCATTCCTTTTCATCAACATAGGGTATGTACACCTTCATAGACTTTAGCAGTCAAATCGTTGCACGGAGGGGGTCCCTTGTCCCAAAAACAAGGGGGTCTCATACACCAATTTGGTGTTTGTCTTGGTTGAGACCTTAAAATTAGATTATTATTATTATTACTAGAAAGGTTTATTATGCAATATTTGTTGATTAATTGGGTTGGTTTTCATTGATGTCAACCCTTGAAAAAAGTTCGGTAGTGAATTCCGTTAGCACAATGGTTTGGGTAATGGACCCAAGTTTGTTTGATGGATATTGGTATTAGTTTTGATATATCTATAGGTAAGAATATTCCAGATGGATAGTACATATCATGCCATTTCCAGTGGTATGTGGAACGTCACATAAATCCTCACGGTTAGAGAGTTATGGCTATGTGAAGTTGAAGAACCTTCATGAGTCATCTAGAAGCCCCAAAAGGTCAAAGTAGTCAAAGTGGTTTAAGATATTTTAGAAGATAAATAATAAATTGAAGTGATGAGTGTACGATAATTCAGAGTGAATACAAAAGAAATTATTTAAATAATAAAATTAATGGATAAATTACTAAGTTGACAAGTGGTTAGAAGTGGGTTAACCCTAAAATAAGAAAAGTGGAAAGGCTCTCTCATTTTAATCGTACTTGAGAATATTGAATATCTACAGGTGACTGAGGTAACCAAAGGATATCTAAGCCGAATTTCAGAGGGAAGGTGAATTAAAGAAGGCTGAAATTCAAGGGAGGATAAATTATTTTGATGATGCTTTCTAAGGTATGTTATTTACAAGTCATCTCACCATTTTCGCAATCATTTTTTTTCTAGAATGATTCAGACCATGAAATTGGGATTCCATTAGGAAAACATATCCAAGTAGTTGTGATACAAATTTAAGTTTGTGGGTCGTTTTATTTTTGGAGTTAAACGTCGTGGAAAATAGAGTTTGTGGCCAGTACTGAAACTAGTCTAAAATAGGTGTTTCGGGTAAAAATGTCATAACTTCTTCATAACATATCCAAATTTAGTAAGAAAAAATGTATTGGTTAGAGTATAGTTTGTAGTATTCTGTGTACAATTTTCAGATTCAGACAAAAAATATTCCATGCGGGGCATCCTCTACAAGTTTGATCTCTAGAATAAGCCATAATTCAACAAGGTATGTCATTTTTGCTATAACTGCTTTTGTGAGAGGTTCCAAGTAGTGAAGTCTGGAGGAATTTCACAAAAGACATTGAAGAACATTGTGTACCATTTTTAGATCTTTATTCATTACAGGTACATAGTTATGATTATTTCAAGGTAGGGTTGTTGACTAATCCAAAATTAGTCATGTGAGACTAAAGTAAAGTTTGATGAAAATGCTAGTCTCTTGTTCTTAAAGTTAAGGAAGGTTTGCAGGTGTGTGATCTTATACACTAGGTCTATTACACAGTTACAAATCATATTTGGATGATGAAATTGATGAGGGATTTTGGTTGAGGTACATGTTGGGTACAAGGTTGAGACAAGTAGTTGATGAGTTGGCACATACATGAGGTGTATAGTTGATGATGTTGGTACATATTCATGAGTCATAGTTGATGAGTAGTTGATACATGATTGGTACATACTTGGTACATGATTGGAGGCACTTGTTAGTAGTATTGTTGACACATGGTTTATGGATGATGTAGCATACCTGTATTGGTATATTATTAGAAGCCCATATGATCTTGGTGATGATTATGAGTTGTTGAGTTATGCTTGGTTGATGCACATCTTTGAGAGTTGTCTGGGTGATTGATCTTGGTGAGTAGATCTTATTTGGTTGATAATATTGATGAGATATTTTGTTGTGATAGGTTGTTTGGAAATGTTGTTGTGACATGTTATTTGTACTGGCTTGGTGCATGGTTGATGCACTTGTTCATGGTACAGGTTGAGGTACAGGTCGATGCATGGTTGATCCACTTGTTTATGGTACAGGTTGATTACAGGTCTTTTGGTATAAGTTGGTACATGGTTGATACACTTTTTTATGGTATAGGTTTATTACAGGTTGAGGTACATGTTGTTGCATGGTTGATGCATGGTTCAGGTTATTGGTACATGTTTTTTGGTGCAGGTTGATTGGTACATGTTTACAACAATATATCTCACAATGATAGTGTGACAATGGTTCCATCATTCTACTTCTACGTCAGGGTGGTTGGATGGGGAAAGGACAAGTGGTTGTAGCCACCTTCCAGTTGTAGCTGAAGAACATAGGGGGTCGTAGCCTCATTCTGGTTGTAGCCAGAGAATTGAGGAGTTGGAGATTCCCTTAGGTTGTAGCCTGTGAAATTAGGGGGTGGAGCCTCCTTCCAGTTGCAACTGGAAAAAAAAGCAAGTTGGTGCTTCCAATGAATGTAATTCTTAAGGACATATAAGAAAAAGTGTTCTGTGGTTTTCTCCCACTTTGGGTTTCCACATAAAAACACTAGTGTACTGTGTATGTGTATGATTGTTCATTTGTTCATTGTTTATTTACTCTAAAACTATTGGATGATAATGCTACATTGATATAACACTTTCATATTGTGGTTAAAAAGGATTGAATTTCTCTATTATTGATTCACCCCCCCTCTCAGTAATCCAACAATTGGTATCAGAGGAGGTTCCTTTAGGAAACAGTTTAACCATTGGAAGGAGATCATGGATTATTCTGAGAATGGAGTACCATTGTTTAATGGTGAGAATGGTTTAAAGTATGAGATGTGGAGAATAAGGACGAAAGTATTTTTACAAGCACAAGGGAATTATATTTGGCTATCAGTCATTACAGGATATGATAGTACAAAAAGGGAAAAGACTCCATCCAATAAGGAATTGAAGAAGAATAACAAAATAGCAATGGGTTTCATATGGGAAGGATTACCTAATCCGGTGAGAGAAAAGGTTGGTAAATGTTCACCAGCCAAAGAAATTTGGGATAAGTTACATGACATATATTCTTCACCCATTGTAGATTCAGAAAATGCCAAAGAAGATGCAAGTATAGATCAAGAAGAAATATGTTAACCATGTCAAACAATTTCAAAAGATGAAGAGTACATAATCAACAAAGGTATTTTGTTTTTCTTTAATTGTGAAAAACACAGACATCTTGAAATAAAATGCCATGAAGGAAATGAGATAGAAAAACAAATTGAAAAAGAAGACATTTATAAGGCAGAATTGATTAGTGCTTTAGAGGAACTAACAAAAGAAAACAAGTCACTCAAGAAAGAATTGATGAAACAAAAGAAAAGTGTTCACATTCTTGAAGAATGCCAATAGGTCATTGAGAACTGAAGAACTCAGCTAGAAGAAGCCAGAAAGATCGAAGAAAATATTGAATATCAAAAGCAGTGTTTGGAAGCCAACATAGAAACACAAAAGGAAGAAGCATAAATGAGAGAGAAGATATTGACATATCATCTTAAGGAAAGAACTAAAGATCTAAACCAGGTTGAGTCAGAATTTGGTCAAGAAGAGAAAGTACTTGAAGAATAAATAATCACATTAAAAATTCAGCTTGAATAAGCGAAGAGAACAAAAGAAGTCATGAAGTCTCAGATATCAAATAAATAAGAAGAGCTTGAGAAACTTGAAGAAGAAGTTGTCACATTGAGAAGTAAAATCGTCAAGCTCAAAAATAACGTTGAAGAGATAGAAACATTCACATCAGTTACAGAGAATGAAGAGAAGCACTCTAGGTTTCTAGAAACGAAGAATGGATAAAATAGAAAGAGTTCTGCAGAAGTACTCAAAGGAAGGAATCATGGTCAACTAGAATCTAAGAAAACTATTGAAGATACATTTTCAAGAAGACCATCTGTGTTCAAGCTACAAAGAAGCTTCAATCATGATCATGATCAGTCAAGGTAGAAATTCAAAAGGACTACACCACAAAGAAGATCATTCACTCCCATGTATGAAAATTTCTTTTATGGTCATTGTTTTTATTGTACTAATTTTGGACATAAGGTTGGAGATTACAAGGATTATAAAAGAAATGTTCAAGCAAGAAGTGCCTATGTTGTTGAAATAATGTAACTGCAAAGAGTATTCTTATTATTATTAATATTTTATTCATAGGATCAATCCCC
>JASDQU010108646.1:40363-77589 GCA_032191745.1 Picea mariana
AAAAAAAACACTTTCGGATGTTGTTTCAGTTTGGGATCAGCCATGATCTTGTGGTAGAGTAGGAAGCAATTCAGTATTGCTTTCAGCATAGCGGAAGCAGAGTACATTGTCGCATGTTCTGCTAGCTGCGAAGCTATATGGCTTTGAAAGTTGTTGACTGGCCTATTTGACTTGGAGATGAGAGCAACTGTGATTCTATGTGACAACCAGAGCTGCATAAAGATGAAAGAGAATCATGTATTCCACGACAAGTCGAAGCACATAGAGATCCACTATCATTTCATCCGCGACATGGTATAGAGAGGAGCCTTGAAGCTCCAGTACATTAGCACGGATGAACACGTTGCTGATGTGATGACCAAACCTCTATCTCGTGTAAAGTTTGAACACTTTCGAGATAAGCTTGGTATAATCTGAAAGGACCCTCCCTGAAAAGGGGAGTATATTTATATTCCTTGCTTCTGACCTCGCTGTTAGATGTAAAGCAAGATGAGTCATTTCTTCTGACGTCGTTGTTAGACGTAAAGCAAGATGAGTCATTACTTTTGACCTCGTTGTTATATGTAAAGCAAGACGTTGTGTGTTCCTTGCTTCTGACCTCGCTGTTAGACGTAAAGAAAGATGACTCATTGCTTTTGACCTCGCTGTTAGACATAAAGCAAGACATTGTGTGTTCCTTGCTTCTGACCTCGCTGTTAGACGTAAAGCAAGATGAGTCATTGCTTCTGACCTCGTTGTTAGACGTAAAGAAAGACGTATGTTCCTTGCTTCTGACCTCGTTGATATACGTAAAGCAAGATGAGTCATTTCTTTTGACCTCGTTGTTAGACGTAAAGCAAGACGTTGTGTGTATTCCTTGCTTTTGACTTAGTTGTTAGACATAAAGCAAGATGATTCCTTGCTTCTGACCTCGTTGTTAGACGTAAAGAAAGATGATGATGTGTTCCTTGCTTCTGACCTAGTTGTTAGACTTAAAGCAAGATGATTCCTTGCTTCTGACATTGTTGTTAGATGTAAAGCAAGATGATGATGTATACCTTGCTTATGACCTAGTTGTTAGACGTAAAGCAAGATGTGACTGACGCTAAGCTACTAGCTTATCAGCTGTGACATTGAGCCAGTGTAGTATTGTGATGTGTCAGCCTAGTGTTGTGATGAGGTATCATTTTTACTGATACATATTGATGTAGATGATGATGGCATTCTTTCGAGAATGACAATGTTGCCGATGAAGAAAACTTCCGATGACTTGTAAATATGCCAGCCAATGTTCCAAGATGATATTGACGATAATGTCCTCCTGATGCCACTAATGATGCAGACCTCTCTCGCATGATGTTGCTGAAGAATACCCTTCTTGTTAAGGGGGAGTGTTGAAATAATGTAACTGCAAAGAGTATTCTTATTATTATTTGATATATTATTTATAGGATTAATCCCCATTGTGGATTAATCATGTCAGTAATTGTATTAGGACCAAATCCCCTTTTGTGGATTGATCAACAGACAATTATAATAGGCAGAATAAGAATTCATCCCCAACAGTTAATAAGAAGACCCAGATTAAGAAGTCGGCCCTGCCAGTGAAGAGACACTTCACACATGCCAGAACTTGTATAAATAAAGGAGGCTAGCGCCTCATTTGAACACAACACACTTGCTCAGTTTGAGAGACAAGTTCTGATATGTTACTGGCAAAGGAGAGGGAGAAGAGTGGCGTATATTTTGGAGAGGACTATCTGTATTGGTTTGAGTTATCTCTTGACATTGTATTGGCAATTTATGATAAGGAAGTTTTTGTTGGGTTTTCTTCCCCTAGAGGGTTTCCCAGGATAAATGTTGTGTCTCTTGTGAATGTGTATTTCTCAGTGATCTTGTTCTTATGTTGCTCTTATCTATTGAAATGCAAAGAACTATAATAATGGTATAAACATTAACACTTAGTACCTTTATTTTCTTCTTTGTTTGATTTTCTACCAGATCCTTAAACTCTTTAAATTTATCAAATACCTTTTATTTATTCGTAAGAAAATAAATCCATGTGTTCCTTGAGAAATCATCTATGAATGAACCATAATACACATATATACCTAATGATGGAACATGCACAGGTATGAACACATCATTGTGTGTCAACTCTAAGATCCCCTTTGTTTTTTTAGCACCAAATGGGAATCTTAATCGATTATGTTTTCCATATATGCAATGTTCATAGAAATAAAAATCTAGGGTGCAATTAGACATACCTTCAACCATACCTTTACTGTGTAGTGTTTGAAGGCCCTTTTCTCCAATATGTCCCAGTTTTTTATGTCATTGCATGGTTTTCTTTCTAGGGATAGTATGGATCTTATCTTCTTTATTTCTCTGCTCATGCACAGTAGAACTGTCACACCCATCAGTATAAATTCTTCCTAATAACTTGTATATATTTCCACACCGAACTCCCCTCATCAACACCATTTCTCCTCGTACCATCTTATAAATGCCCTTTCCCAATAAAGTATCCACACCTACATCATCCAACTTACTTACAGATATTAGGCTCCTAGATAGATATGGAATGTGCATAACTCCTGGGATATTTCTAATCCTTCCATCTTTAGAAACAACTTAACTCTTCCACATCCCATAATTTTGGTCATCGAATCATCTCCTTGGAATACATCACCACCATCATACTTTTCATATTCACTGAACAACTCCCTATGAGGAGTCATATGAAATGATGCACCTAATTCAATCAACCATACATCACGATCTGCATGTGTACCTGTAGATGCTAGGTAGACATCACCTCCTTCATCTGTGGAGGTTTTCTCCTCTGTGGAAGAGGAAACATCATATCCCTTTACTTTATCAACATTCTTAGACCTGCAATCTTTCTTATAATGCCTAGCTTTACCACATTTCCAAAATTTCCTCAAACATTTCCAGGGGATTTAGATCTACCTTTATATTTACATCTCCCCCCCGAAGACTTAATTTTATTCTTATCCTGGGTACAACCTCTTACAAATAAAGCATGTGTTATGATTATCCATGATTTTCCACCTCATATCTTCTGATAACAAGGGTGAAACTACATCGTCATACTTCAATGTAGATTTAGTGGTACTACCAATTGCTACAACCAAATTATCCCAGTATTCTAGAAAAGAACATAAAAAAATTAATACACTTATCTTCTTATGCAATCGTAATATTAACAGAGACAAGTTGACTTACTAGAGTATTGAAGGCATTTAGATGATCTGTCATAGAATATCCATCTTCTATCCTAATATGATATAGCTTCTTTAGAAGAAACAACTTGTTTACCAAGGACTTTGACTGATACAAATTCCCCAACTTTTTCCATAGTACCTTGGCTATAGATTCTCCCAACACAATAAGTAACACTCAATCTACCGGGAAAATCCAAAACATACTCCTTTCTCTTCTATCCATCTTCTCCCAATCTTCTTTCTACATACCAGTAGATTGAGTGCTACTAGATTGTGTACCAGTAGATTGTGTACCAATAGGTTGTGTACCAATAGGTTGTGTACCAGTAGGTTGTGTACTAGGATCCTAAACAATCCCTTGTTCTTTTTCTACAAGAAGGTCCTCCATATTGAGCTTCCATAGCTCAAAGTTTTTATCGTTGAGCTTCTCAATCTTGATTCTAGAACTTCTCGACATTCCCTTTCAATACACGAATCACCACTGCAAATCTCCCACTGAACCCAATTTTATCACAGACCCAAGATAAACTTGATCTATCAAGACCAATCTAAACCCTCAACAACAAAGACATCCCCCAAAAGCCAAAAACATGCTATGATACCACATGTAAGTTTTAAACATGTGAATTAAAGAAATGCATATATATTCCTAAGCAAAACATAAATTAATCAATGGCTCATACACATAGTACACATAGATTTACACTGGAAACCCTTAACCAAGAGAAAACTAGCCTTCCTTGGTGTCGCACCTCTTAACTCTTCATTGTATTAATTTCACCATTCTCAATATAATATATACAATATTTTAAGTATTATGTTGCTACCAAAACCATAATCCCTTAATTTGGGATTAATTTATAAAGCTGCTAAAAATAGCGAAAAACACTAAAATAGAAAGAAAAAAAGCACCCAAAATTTTTGAGACGTTGCCCCAGAGCCGAACACTTTGCGTAACCAGGGGGGGAAATCCTGGCCCCTCCTAGGAACCCCCCCTCGGGCAACGCCCAGTGCATATGCCCACAAAGAGTGACAATGGGTGGGATTGTCAGATGTAGTCGTCAAATCTGACGCACCACCTCCCCNCCCCCCCCCCCCCCCCCCCCCACACACACACACATGCAAAGAATATAACACCTACCCAACACATAGACTATACCAAAATTTACTCAAGAACCTACTATCATGATCTAAAATAATAGTCTGCGGTAGCCCAAAATGAACGCAAACACACTCGAAGAAGAGCTTTGCAGTGACCTCGATTGTGATACTCTTCTTGGAGGGTGACAAAACTTCCACATTAGAGAATCGATCAATGACCATGAAGACACGGTCATTGCCATGCTTGGTTGAAGGTAGGCCAAACATCCAATCCATGGAGATGGACTCCCAAGGCCTATCGAGAGTAGGAAAAGGGGTGTATAGCTCATGTTTCTTAATGGAGGGTTTGGCAATGGCTCAAGTAGTGCATGATTTGGTATACATGTTGACATCTTATCGAAGCTTCAACCAATAAAAATAATTACAGTACTACCACTATTTTTTTCCACGCAAAAGTGTCATGCCGACTAACTATAATGAGCTTCCCAAATCATCTTCGCACGCTCGCTTGAAGGAACATGGATATGACCCAAATGGAATAGAAATCCATCTTGGATATAAAAGTCTAGAATTGGTTTGCTTGCGCTCAATTTTTTATAGGTAGCAGTGAATTTAGAGTCATTTTTATATAATTGTGGCCACCCAGAGGTCTCATGCCCACTGGAGTGAAGAACTGTGGTTAGTACCACAATCAGGGGTCTACTAAGGGAGTCAACAACACAGTGGGTGTTTCTCTTCTTGTACTTGATGTTCAAGTGGAATTGTTGCAAGCATGTGGACCACTTATGATGACGATCATTATGTAACTTTCATTATGTCTGCATGAATTGTAGATGCCTGCGATCAGTGTGATGGTCGTTTCATTTCCCAGAATACAATGCGTCCACTGTCAACATGCCTACAGAATGGAGTACATCTCTTTGTCATAGGTGTGATATCTGCAAATAGCATCATATAGTGTTTCACTATGATATTCCACTAGATTTACTTGTTGAGTGAGGATTGCACCGATAGCATAGTCAAAGGCGTTTGTCTCAGTCTCAAATGATTACTGTAGATCTAGTGGCATGAGGAATGGTTTGGAGCAAAGGCAATGTTTCAAATCCTTGAATGTGTTCTGTTGTGACTCGAACCAGGAAAACTTGGCTCTATTTCCACCCTTGGTCACTTGACTTAATGGAGGGTTTGGCAATGGCTCAAGTAGTGCATGATTTGGTATACATGTTGACATCTTATCGAAGCTTCAACCAATAAAAATAATTACAGTACTACCACTATTTTTTTCCATGCAAAAGTGTCATGCCAACTAACTATAATGAGCTTCCCAAATCATCTTCGCACGCTCGCTTGAAGGAACATGGATATGACCCAAATGGAATAGAAATCCATCTTGGATATAAAAGTCTAGAATTGGTTTGCTTGCGCTCAATTTTTTATAGGTATCAGTGAATTTAGAGTCATTTTTATATAATTGTGGCCACCCAGAGGTCTCATGCCCACTGGAGTGAAGAACTATGGTTAGTACCACAATCGGGGGTCTACTAAGGGAGTCAAAAACACAGTGGGTGTTTCTCTTCTTGTACTTGATGTTCAAGTGGAATTGTTGCAGGCATGTGGACCACTTATGATGACGATCATTATGTAACTTTCATTATGTCCGCATGAATTGTAGATGCCTGTGATCAGTGTGATGGTCGTTTCATTTCCCATAATACAATGCGTCCACTGTCAACATGCCTACAGAATGGAGTACATCTCTTTGTCATAGGTGCGATATCTGCAAATAGCATCATATAGTGTTTCACTATGATATTCCACTAGATTTACTTGTTGAGTGAGGATTGCACCGATAGCATAGTCAAAGGCGTTTGTCTCAGTCTCAAATGATTATTGTAGATCTAGTGGCATGAGGAATGGTTTGGAGCAAAGGCAATGTTTCAAATCCTTGAATGCATTCTGTTGTGACTCGAACCAGGAAAACTTGGCTCTATTTCCACCCTTGGTCACTTGACTTAAGGGCCAAGCGATATGAGAGAATCCCAACACAAACCTATGATAGAATTTGGGAAGACCCAAGAAGCTATGGAGCTCTGTCATAGTCTTTGGGGATGGTCAGTCGTTAATGACTTGGATCTTGCTCGGGTCCACATGTACCCCATGTTCATCCACGATGTATCCCAAGTATTGAATTTGCTAGATGTTGAATGAGCATTTCTCTTGATTGGCATATAGCTTGTGTTTTCATAAGGTGCTCAGGACCTGTTGGATGTTCTACATATGTTCTACCTAGGTCCGGCTGAATATGAGGATGCCATCCAAATATATGACCAAAAAAGATTTTTTGAATGGCTACAATATATCATCCATCATCCTCATAAATTTCATTGGACCATTAGTTAAGCCAAAATGCATGACCAACCATTCAAAAAAATATTCTTTAGATTTGAAGGTTATTTTCCATACATTGATTTGTTCTATCAGAACCGGGTGGTAGACGAACTTTAGATCAATATTACTAAAGAAATTGGAACCCTTAAGTTGATCAAGAAGATCTCCAATCCATGGGATCAGGTATCGATTCTTGGCAGTGATCTATTCAAGGCTCTATCATCAATACAAAGTCGCCATGTCCCATCTTTCTTATGTACCAACACAGTTGGGATACCAATATGCAAGGAGCTTTGTTGAATGTGGCCCTTGCAAATGAGCTTGTGAATTTGACGCTTTATTTCCTCATTCTCCAAAAGGGAGAATCTGTATATTGTACCATTGGGTAAGGGTGCACCAGGTATAAAGTCAATGGAATGTTTGACCTGATAGTGTAAAGGAACCCTTGTTGGTGAAGTCAAGGTATCTCTATATTCCACTACAACCTTTTCCACTTTCTTTTGTTGTGTAGAGAGATCTTATGTGAAGTCTCTAGAAGTTGTAGTGACCTTTCATTCACCTTCAAGCTGGACCATGAAGAGGGAAAAATTTACAGTTTGAGAGATTACCTTTCGGCACTGTTTTGTTGAGATCAATAAATTTGCAGTAGTTGGAACTACCTCTGGTACTTGGCTATCATTGAGGTACCTGATCATGAAAAATATTTGTTTAGGCCCTCAAAATTTCCAACAAACTCTTTTAAGCCAGTTGGAATAGGTGGGTGGCCACTGATATCCACCTAGATCAGACCCCGAGATGCCTCATTGAAGGAATGTGGCCATACCACATTTCATAAGAAGTCTTATTCCCAAGAGCATGACATGAACTCTTGTTTCTCACATACACTGCACATAGACTACATCAGCCCAAAACATCAACTTCACATTCTTGAAAAATAACATTGAACATACCATATTCAAGAATGTCATGTTCATTCTTTATGCTACACCACTCCACTAATGATTGTATAGAATATTGGTCTAATGCTTGATCCCATTTTGGTGAAGATATATTTCAAATTTGTTTGAAGTGTATTCCCCTCCATTATCAATATGAAGAGTGCCAATACAAGATTGAGCTTAATTTTCAATCCATAGATGAAATTTTTTAAAAGTTTCAAATGCTTGAGATTTTTGTTTCAAAAAATAAACCCAACACATCATGGTGTAGTCATCAATAAAAGTTGTGATATGTATATATATATATATATTGCCAAATGCATATGGAACAAGCATGAGGCCACACAAATCAAAGTGTGTGAACTCTAGATTTCTACATGCTCTCAAAGTGGAATCATGAAAAGGTTGCTTATGGTGTTTACCAAGGATACAAGCTTCATATTGCTACAAATTCCTTGGAATGGTAGGTATACTATAAACACCATTTTTTTTTTGCATACAAAGACTATCATAGTTGATGTGCCCAAATCTAACATTCCACAGAAGACTAGAAGACTATGTACCTTCAGCATGGTGAGAAAGGTATAAAAAACTATATTCTTTTGCAATTTTCCCTTTTAGCTTCAACAATTTGTCATCCTCCCATCCTGTCATGATGATCATGTTGTCGAAAGACCTTCTAATTTCAAATTTTCCATCAAACATGTGAATGGAATGACCTTGTTGTCAAATGTGCACAAGAGACAACAAGCTCCTCTGCAACTCAAAAAGATAGAGAAAATTATGCAAAAGGAAATCTAGGAATCTAGGCAATTTGAGCTTGATGGTTCCAACTCACATAGGCTTGACATTGGATCCATGTGGAAAGCTTGCTACACCATCTACATTTTCATTCAATTCTTCAAATAAGTCTCTCTGAAAAGTCATGTGGAAAATTGCGCCAGTATCAAGAAACCAAGCATCTCTCTAAGTAAATGAAGTTTTGAACAATTCTTCATTTATGTTAGTACTACAATGAGCAATAACAAATTGAGCAAGTTCAATGGTTTTACTTTTATCTTCCTTTCTTTTTGTTGTTCTTTGATCTTATTCCACAAGATTGTACATGTATTTGATCCATGTCCATTCTTTCCACAATGCACACAATGAATATCAGATCTCTCACGAACCATGAGAGAAATATTCACTCTCAAGGGCCTCCCATCCATATCATTTCCATAAAGGGAAGCAATGGCATCATTAACTTCACTCTCTTATGAGTATGTAACAAATCCAAAGCCTCGTGACTTCCCAATTTATATAGCATATACAACTCTTGCTTCTAAAAGATTTTCATGTTCATTGAATAATGGAAATAAGTGATTATCATCGGCGTGCCATGGCGAATTCCCAATAAACAACTTCATCATCTAAACAAACGATCTGGAGCTTGATTGGAATCCCAAATGTCTTGTTTGCCCAGCCATCTTGAAATATATTCCAATGGTCTTGGAAATAATCCAAGGCCAACTCTCTTTAAAATATGCCAACAATCCAAGAATGTTAATGTCCCAAGAAATCCAATGGCCTTGGGAATATGTCGAGGCCAACTCTCTTCCAAATATGCCAACAATCCAAGAATGCCAACGGTCTTGGGAATGTTGAGTAATTCCAATGGTATTATATTGATCACTTAATGCATAGAGGAATTGCAATGGTATTGAAAAGAGAGGAATGCCAATAGTCTTTGGTAGAGAGAGACATTGCAACCATCAGTTCATCTTCCATTGCAGTCACATGGTTTGTTTCTGCGTTCTATCTTCTCCAATGGTTGGCTCAACAGATTAGGGTTTCCATGAAGCAAGGATACTTGGATATGTTAATCGAACTATGCTTAAGATATTTTCACATGCCCATGTACTTTGAGGTGTATGAATTATGTGGGAAGATGCACAGGGTGCCCACTAAGGGATGATTTCTATGAACATGCAGTTGAGGAAGGAGTTGGACCTATTTGTGTCTCTCATTCATTGCTTTAATTTTCCTGGCCTCCCCACGTGTCATGACAATGTCAATATTTTCATCATCAGGGAGAATACATATGGGAATACATCGATCTGGAGCATGAGGTCTTCCCTAGTGTGGACGAAAACCTCAAAGAAAATATAATGAATCTCCCTGATGGACTTTTCTTTGATTTCGGTCGTGAGGTTCCAAAGAAATAATCTAGGACCTTTGGGATTTCAATAAGGAGAACCCAAACATGAACAATTTCTCATCAAAAGAAATTCCAATGATGCCTTAATTTCTATGCAATATGGTTTCTCATCACAAATGGTGTTTTTTACATTTAATGGAGGAGGTGGTGGTCTCTATCTGGTCACTTACAACTTAAGAAAAATATCATGGAGTTATCAAAAAATACCAAGGCTTTGATACCACTAACAGGTAGAGGATTGAATAACTCCATGGATTGATTTTTTATTAATGTGATTCATACATAAATACATTGATAGATGGCTCTTGGTTTCATCTTCCAATAGATCTGATGACTCTTGACATTCACCTATGACTTCTAATATTTCTCTAAATTAATATTTATAACTATTTTACCATATAACATAATCCCAAGGATTATGTATCTAACAAGAATTGCACTTTCACTAGAACTTTTCACAAAAGCTTCCATAAGAATTATGGGCCCCAACTTTGATTGCATGGGTTGTGAATGATCTCAATATTTATATATCTCAAGCAAAAAATGACATTATATTCAATAATAATGGAGCATTTTATTGGTTCAAATTCACAATTGTTTCAGCACTATGAAATACATTTCACAATTTCCATAGCTAAGATTAAGTGTTTAGAGGGGATTGGCTTAAGCTACAACATATGTTCTATAAAATTTTACCTTTCTTTCATATGGTTAATTGTTGGTAGCTCATGGTGGCATGCACATGATTGATCATATAAGCCATTACAGCAGTTTTGGTCAAACTCCACATATGCAATCTGATTTAAATCACACAACAATAAATTACTTATTTGGGAAACAAAGATTCATGAAATTCAAATTGCAAATAGCCTATCACATATGCCTCTTGATTATACTTTCCAACACTCTCATACAAAGTTTTATGGTTTGTTCTCAATCTACATTTTTTGAAAACTTATGTAAACTAGTGGTTGACCATATAAAAAATTTCACTTATTTCACTTTCACTATCATCAGAAAAATTTGTTGTTATGATAATCATAACAGAATCAATCCAAGCTAATTGAATTCTCATCCCTTCATAATGATCTAGTTTGGATTGAATTTTATGGATTCCCCCTTAGGCTGGGATATCTTAGTTTCCCTTATTCTGAAATGTAGGTGAGAGTGGGTAGTTTTCTTGATATTACGTCTAGGCTCTCCCACCAAGGTTAGGAATTTTCCTCCTAAAGTAGAGTTTGAGAGATAATTGTCCTTAAAATTGAATTTTTAGCTATGGTGTCCAGAAAACCATTCCCATAAGTCTTGATCATTGACTACAAAAAATTACAAATATATTAATTAGAGTTTTTATTACAAAGATATGACCGTTTCAAGTCTCATAAATGTAGTAAAATTGCAAGAGTGAGCATAAAATAGTAAAAGTTGGTTCAAAATGCAAAAAATTCACTTACTTACCATGTGAACTAATAGTTCAAGTCTCACATGTTCCCTCTAAATTTTTTTTTTAGGTTCAAGTCGAATCATTATATTTGGTTACTTCCAAGCTCAAAATTGAGCCTTAAGTACCTACTAGCCTCTAATAGGGGTTCGTTGATCTCTTAGCATGTATTGATACAATAGTACCCAAGGAGGTCAACGTTTCAAGGATTGACACAATAGGGATGGTTCTCATGGTCCAGTCCATGGGATGAAATCCAAGGTCATAGGCCACAACATATGTCTCTAGATCTCATGGCCATGTATGGGGCCTCAAACCACCAAAATTACATACATAATATTTCCAAGTATTCCCCTTGAGGGGGATATGGTGGTCACTTTTAGTTTTGACATATCTGTCAGGTAATTGTTGGATCATGTTGTCATTGATGCCAAAGGATTGATGTCAAAGGAACAATGTATTGTCATATTATATTGATGTAGTGATCGATGGATCATGTATTGACCTTGATGTCAATGGATTGGTGTCAAGAGGAGTCATAGTCGTATGCATAAATGAAGATGGATCAATGAGTTTTCATTGATATATGATGCATAGTTGGATTGATGTAAAGATGACTCATTATTGTCTTGTCATGGTTGTTCAAATGGATGAACTCCAAAGTGGTCCCTTTATGGTGAAAACCCTCACGGGAAGACGCTTTGCGGTGAACTCCAAAGTAGTTATTGTCTTGACATGGTTGTACAAATGGATGGACTCCAAAGTGGTCCCCTTATGGTGAAATCCCTCACGAGTAGACGCTTTGTGGTGAACTCCAAAGTGGTCCCCTTATGGTGAAATCTCTCACGAGAAGACGCTTTGCGGTTGAGTTATCCTAGAAGTATGGTCAGAGAACCCATGCTTAATTATGGAATAATGAGATGAAGATCAGTGAATTTGTCAGTGAAACTATCCTAGATGGATAGTGGTTTGTCAAGCCATTTCCAGTGGTATGTGGAACGCCACAAAACTCCTCACGGTTTGAGAGTTATGGCCTTACAAAGTTGGAGGACCCTCATATGTTGGCTTGAAGTCCCAAAAGGTCAAAGAAGTCAAAGTGCTTGCAAAGAATAAATTATTTAAATAATAAAGTGAAGTGACAAAGTCAAAGAGGATTATTTAAGTAACAAAGTGAAGTGACAAAGTCAAAGAAGATTATTTAAATAATAAAGTGAAGTGACAAAGTCAAAGATGATTATTTAAAGTGAAGTGACAAAGTCAAGGAGGATTATTTAATTAATAAAGTGAAGTGACAAAGTCAAAAATGATTATTTAACTAATAAAGTGAAGTGACAAAATCAAAGAGGATTATTTAAATAATAAAGTGAAGTGACAAAGTCAAAGAGAATTATTTAAAGTGAAGTGACAAAGTTAATGAGGATTATTTAAATAATAAAGTGAAGTGACAAAATCAAAAAGGATTATTTAAATAATAAAGTGAAGTGACAAAGTCAATGATGATTATTTAAATAATAAAGTAAAAGGAGAACTTTCTAATTATGGAAAGTGGTTATAAGAAGGTTAACCCTAAAATGAGGAAAATGGGTTAAGTGGTCAAGTGGTTATTGGATACATGGACAAGTGGCAAATTGGGCAAAGTTGGACATAGGTGACTATGTGGACAAAGTGGCCTAGAAGATGCTTCTAAGGAAGCTACTTGGAGAGTATAAATAAGAAGCAAGGGTCTCTTATGAAAATCATCTCTTGAGCATAGCTTGAAGATCTATTATGAGAGAGAGAGATTGACTGGAGGATCTCATGGACGCATCAAAGTTTCACTAAGTCTGAGATCATGACGGCAAAAGTTTCGAAAGTTCAGAAACCCTAGTTTCTGAAGGAGTACGCGAGCAACAGTGGGACAGAGTGCGTACATTTGGATGAAGTCATGGAGACTTGAGTGTGAGCTTATGTCAGGTTCTTGAAGTATGAAGCAAGTTCCAGATCTGCATTCTATGGGCTCAGATCTGCCATAGAAACTCTGGTATGGTTACTTAGTTGTTTTGATGAATACTCTTGCTTATTGTATGGTGAATGCTTAAGGCATTTTTGGTATGGTTGTTGTGATATGGTTATGTTGGTTGATTAATAGAGTGAGCAACACTCTTATGGTTCGGTACTAATATGATTGTCATAGTATACTGGTTGCTTATACATGATTAAGTAGCATTCATATTGTATGGTTGAGGAGCATGAGTAAGTTGTGGGAGAGCATAGATGTGTTGTGATTAGACAATGAAAGATAGAAGTAGATGTGACTGAAGGCTGCAAAGGATCTGAGTTTTTCATAGAGAGAAAACCCTAATTACTCAGAAGGCATATGCAGGCTATAGTACAGATTGGTCGTGTACATGCGCGAGTTGTACTATTGGTAGGACGCGTACATACACATGCTTCACTACTGACAGGTCACATACCTATTGACAGATTGGTATATGTTGAGGATTGATTCCTCTTCTCAGTTGGTGTTGATTTGTGTAAGTTGAGTGTTGCATTGGAGAGTTAGTGCTCTTGTGCAGTTGTAACTCTATTTAGTTGTTGTTGATAACCCAAGGATTGTAGTCCATAATAAAAAGAAAATTGTACATACATCTTGTGTTCTTTGTGTTCCTTGTGGTGATGACTTATTGATGAAATTTGTTGTTGGTATATGTTGTTGATGTATATTCACATTTAACTGGTTATAAATGACAGCAATAAGTTATGAGTAATTGGTGATTGTTAACTAAGGAGTTTTGTGAAGGGAGTTGAAAAAGAGCCTTACGAAGTTGGAGGACCCTCATATGTTGGCTTGAAGTCCCAAAAGGTCAAAGAAGTCAAAGTGTTTGCAAAGAAGAAATTATTTAAATAATAAAGTGAAGTGACAAAGTCAAAGAGGATTATTTAAATAATAAAGTGAAGTGACAAAGTCAAAGATGATGATTTAAAGTGAAGTGACAAAGTCAAGGAAGATTATTTAAATAATAAAGTGAAGGGACAAAGTCAAAAATGATTATTTAAATAATAAAGTGAAGTGACAAAATCAAAGAGGATTATTTAAATAATAAAGTGAAGTGACAAAGTCAAAGAGGATTATTTAAAGTGAAGTGACAAACTCAAGGAGGATTATTTAAATAATAATAAAGTGAGGTGACAAAGTCAAAAAGGATTATTTAAATAATAAAGTGGAGTGACAAAATCAAAGAGGATTAATTAAATAATAAAGTGAAGTGACAAAGACAAGGATGATTATTTAAATAATAAAATAAATGGAGAACTTCCTAATTATGGAAAGTGGTTATAAGAAGGTTAACCATAAAATGAGGAAAATGGGTTAAGTGGTCAAGTGGCTATTGGATACATGGACAAATGGCAAATTGGGCAAAGTTGGACATAGGTGACTATGTGGACAAATTGGCTAGAAGATGCTTCTAAGGAAGCTACTTGGAGAGTATAAATAAGAAGCAAGGGTCTCTTATGAAAATCATCTCTTGAGCATAGCTTGAAGATCTATTCTGAGAGAGAGAGATTGATTGGAGGATCTCATAGACCGATCAAAGTTTCAGTAAGTCTGAGATCATGACAACGAAAGTTTCGAAAGTTCAGAAACCCTAGTTTCTGAAGGAGTACGCGAGCAGCAGTGGGACAGAGTGCGTACAGTTGGATGAAGTCATGGAGACTTGAGTGTGAGCTTATGCCAAGTTCTTGAAGTCTGAAGCAAGTTCCAGATCTTCATTCTATGGGCTCAGATCTGCCATAGAAACTCTGTTATGGTTACTTAGTTGTTTTGATGGATACTCTTGCTTATTGTATGGTGAATGCTTAAGGCATTCTTGGTATGATTGTTGTGATATGGTTATGTTGGTTGATTGATAGAGTGAGTAGCACTCGTTCAATACTGATATGATTGTCATAGTATACTGGTTGCTTATACATGATTAAGTAGCATTCATATGGTATGGTTTAGGAGCATGAGTGAGTTGTGAGAGAGCATAGATGTTTTGTGATTGGACAATGAAAGATGGAAGTAGATGTGACTGAAGGCTGCAAATAATCTGAGTTTTTCATAGAGATAAAACTCTAATTACTCAGAAGGCATACGCAAGTTGTAGTACAGACTAGTCACGTACATACACGAGTTGTACTACTGGTAGGATCCATACATACGCATGATGCAATATTGACAGGTCGCATACTTGTTGACAGATTGGTATCTGTTGAGGATTGATTCCTCTTCTCAGTTGGTGTTGAGTTGTATAAGTTGAGTCTTGCATTGTAGAGTTGGTGCTCTTGTGGAGTTGTAACTCTATTCAGTTGTTGTTGATAACCCAAGGATTGTAGTCCGTAATAAAAAGAAAATTGTACATACATCTTGTGTTCTTTGTGTTCCTTGTGGTGATGACTTATTGATAATATTTGTTGTTGGTATATGTTGTTAATGTATGTTCACATTTAACTGGTTATAAATGACAGCAATAAGTTATGAGTAATTGGTGATTGCTAACTAAGGAGTTCTTTGAAGGGAGTTGAAAAAGAGCCCTACCCTAATTCAGCCCCCCTTCCGCCCCACCCGCCCCTCTCCCCCCTCAGTGTGGTCRGTGTGTCCAACAGTAATTTATTTGCATAAATTTTGTAACATTTACTTGTCAACCAGATCTCATAATCTTGTGAGGTGCGGGAATTGTATGTTAGAATTAGTTTATCTATGTACTTTAAGTTCCTATTTACCTAAGTTACCCTCTTTATATGCAATTGAAATAAGAAATGTGAAGATTTAACGTTAAGAGATAGTTTCTTCTAGATCAACAAATACCCTTATTTCGGATTGTAGAAACTCGGGTTACACACATATAATTCCAAGTATTGTTGTAACAGATACTCCATTTTTAAATAATTGGGAAATAATCCAATCTAGAAACAACCATATGTAAATCAACAAAGAATAATAAAAGCAATAAAGAAACTATAGGAAAATAATTTGAGTGTGAGAATACTTTGAAATATTAAGCATACAATCAAACTAATTCATAATTAAATTCAATATTCCAATCATGATCTACTTGAGTTACAATGGTAGAAACACATGTTACAGTGTTTTATCCGACTCCAAGAAGTGGATTACTCTTGTAACAATACTCTCGTTAATTGGTTCAATAATGAATGGAGAAACAATCAATGCTCGTAATAACACAAGAAAAGAAGAATGAAACAATGCAGTGGATATCAAACTGTGCTCACAAGTAAACTTGTACTAAAATAAAGCATTGACTCTTATAAACAATAAACTGAAATTAATGTAACACATACCAGAAAAAGGAGTCCTCGTAATCTGAGATGTATGCAAGAGTAACTACAGTCCTAAGTAGTTATCACATTTCACATGTAGTAACAACAACCCTGTATTCACTCGGAAAATGAAAATCAGATTACAGTAATGTGTTCATAATTTCCTCTATCTTCTTATTATTCATCTGCCTTTGTCCTTTTGATATTTATAACAATACAATATAAAACCAAATTGTTGATGTCCAGCACTTGCTCCTATAATTCCTACTATTAACAATATTCATTTAAAGCTATATATCGAAACAGGGGATTCGTATCCCTTTAAAAATTGGATTGCATTCTATAGTTGCGAGATTGTTTTGAAAATAAACGATGCCTCAACTTAAATTTTAGGAATATGTTATAGGTGTTGAACTATCTCATGAATCCCATGAACAATCCCCAAGTGGAAATCCTTTAACTAATAAAACATTGATATGCACATCATCGAATGATTACTGGATCTCCAAGTCAGTTACAAGTTCTACGTCTTCACAGCTACTGTTGTTGACCGCACTTTGATCGAAGGCTTATGATCCTCTCCAAGAAGGTTCTACGGGAATTTAACTATACCATGCATATTATGCATGACTCCCAAGTGGTATATCTAGATTTGACAAAGTGTTGATAAGTAAACCAATAGAAAATTATTGGAACATGTTTCCTGTGATTGTTAGTTAGTAAATCCGTTTTTAATAACATTTAACTTACCAAATTAGGATTTTTTAAGAATAATGAATAACTTACTTGTATTCTTGTTTTAGAGCTCAATCCTTATAAATGATGAGAAAAATGGATATATTTGAGGTCAAAAGGATGGAAAAAGGGTCAAATTTGGCTTGGTTCATAGTGCAAATAAAAACAAAACGCAGACCCAACATTTCCCTGAGAATGAATATTTTGCATGTCCTCGTGCAATGCCAAAATTTCAAAATTAGAGCAAAATTGTGGTTCTCTTGTTCTGCTACTTCAAACATTCTTTGTTGTCATGATTAGAATATCAAGATTGGAACTAGATTGTCTACCAAACTATCATGTCGGTCTTTTCATTTAAACTTTAATATTCAATCCTTTGTTATGCCTCTAAAGTCTTTCATTGTGCATCTTAATTTTATTATTCTTCTTGAACCATTTAAGAGCCTATTTCTTTAGGAGCTAATTTTCAAACTCTAACTCTATGTTTTCTTTCACAATTCTGTCAATTTGAACTTTCAATTGAACATTCTCATTCTTAACATATCATTCTTAAACTTGTAACTCCTTTACTTCTTTCTTCAATCTTTTAATTATTTTCTTATTTTTCTGTAGTTATGAAATAAAGGAAGGAGTTTGTACATTTTTATCAATTGTTTGAGGCTCCATAACATTATCAACATCTTGTTGAGAGGCAACCTTATCATATTTTATCAAAGATTCCAAGTAATCATAAAACATTTGCTAATGAACATCAACTTCTAGACTTTGTGAAGGTTCTATAGTTGTTTTTTTGTGTGAGACCTCTTTGGTACATTTGTAAAAACAGTTATTTCTATATCAAAACCCTCATGGCTTAATTATTTTTCCATACTTCTTGTAATGTTTCATTGAATTGGGATTTGTGTTCCAGAACTTGTTCCTCGTTCTTTCTTTGGCAATATCCGCTCAATTTCTTGTACTTCTGAGCTTGAACCTTCACCCTACAGCAATTCGTGTTTATTGTCATTACCTTCTCAACTTTCAGTAACAGGTCCCTCTTGAAATCCATTTTGAATAAAAAAAATATGACAATTCAATATTCATACTCTGTAATTTATGAAAGACAATCATTTTAATCAGAATGTGATGGTATAAGTTGCGATGGACATTCCTTGATTGCCTTTTAATACCTTGTGCCATTTTAGTAAGACTTCTTAACAAATACAATGGCATATTTACCAATTTGTTTTCTTTCAAATGCAGAAGAAGGCGTATGTGATATAGAAAAATGACACTAAATTGTCCTTCCCAAGTTATATATTTTTGTATAAAGAAAACAATATCCCTCCAAGGATTTACTAACCAGGTTCTAGGTACTCCTTTATTTGAGTTTAGATGTTGTCTTACTCTATTCAAAAATGGTGTCCGAGATTTTTCCTCCATGTCTTTGTTTTTTAACCATTTTTCTCCCACTTATGGTAGTATGGTAATCGATGCTAATGAAGTCTCTATGAACTAGATTTGTAAGTTCCCAACTTGAGCCTTCTCCCCATCAAACATTTCAGCAAAGGCCTTAGTTACCTCCACATTGTGTCCCTGAAATTTTGTAAAAAAATTAATGCCACCCTACTCTCTCGATTATACTGTAATATTCAGGATAAGATTCTAACCATTCTACCCTTGTAGGCTCATAATGGACCACTCCTTTTGTTGTCATCCTGTAATCTTCAAATCATCTGTGAACTACTTATTGTTGTTCTTCAATTGTTCTAGGTGCAACACTAGAGTCTGCAAATTGTGTTAGTTTCTCTATGGCCATGGATTATTAAGTTTATGGAAGCAAAATGGGGAAGCAATGGTTTAAACTTAACATTAGTATTCTGTGAAATTGTAACCATCATTTCCAAATCCAATTAGTTATTTCAAATTCTCATGCAAGGATTCGATTCCATCGGACGTGCCATGGATATTGTAATGATTTAAGTGGGTAAAGTAAGAAGTGATAGTAGCAATTATATAACAAAATGGAATGTTATATCGAATAGGAAAATTTGGGTAAGGTGAATTACTATTATTTATAAGAATAATAGTAATTTTGGGACTTGGAACAAAATGGATAAAATAAAAGAGCATATTTAATTTATCTTGTATTTTAACTTCCTAACTTTTACAAGATTAAATGTATTAAAAACAAATCTACAACCAAACCTTGATTTTTTATATAAGATACTTTGCATATTGAAGTCTTCAAGTGTTGATCTCTGAACTTGATTGAGCCTTTGATTTCTATTTAGAATTTACTTAGACAGAGGGTCTTATTTGTTGACTTCTCATTACTGAAACTTTTAACACTGGAGAAACAAACTTCTTGTAACACTGTAAAAATACTGATCTTTAATTTTTTGCATGTACAGGAACATATATTTTTACAATAGCTATTATATTTGGATTTTGAAACAGAAGTAGAATTGATCGTAGATCTTGAATATTGTCCTATGAACATGATTTTCAGATGCTAAAACCATTGATAAGATTGTTGTTTTTGGAACAGGTTACAAGCTCTGAAGATCTTGCAACTTATTATAAAAATGTTGTTGTTGAATCAAAGAAAGTCCTGCTACTACTACTGGAACATATAAGATGAGTGTCATTAGATTTATTAAAAACTTTTTGTTTCTAGAAGAAAATAAAAGAAATTTGAACACACTTTGCAATTCCTTTAATTACGAGAAATTGAACAATTTGTTTATTGTGAACTTTGCCAGTCAATTTCTTGGTTTTTAAGCAGAGTTCATTTTCAGTTGTGCTAGAGGTCTTGTTTTAAAAAATAAACCTTATTTTTGTCTTTATGTGTGTACACACACACACACATATATATATATTCAAATTTTTATAGAAAAGTAAATTCAGGATGGAGCCAGAGTAGGAGAGTTACCCTTCTCACTCGCAACTTCCATCTCGGCTTGATGAAGTAAAGTAGATTAAATTCATACTATGACATAGGCTTCTTGTAGAATTTCAATCTGTGGTCATTGACCACAATTGAAATTTATATATCATTTGTCTTTATCCTCATAGAACCATTGTAAAAAATTGTGTCAACTTCATAAGGACCAAGCCAATGAGTGGTAAACTTACCTTTGAAATTTTTGAATATTGAGATAAAGAGTAAGGCCCAATCACCAACTTTAAACTACTTCTTCTTGATAAATCTATCGTTATGTTTTGCTTGTTGTTTTTGTACAAGAGTTTTTTATTGCAGGCAGCCTGGTGTATCTCATCTATCCCATTTAACTGTGAAATTATTTGTTGTTGTACTTCAGATAGATCCATCTTTAACTCTGTTGCAATTTTAAAGGTCTTGATTTGAAATCCAATAGGAAGAAGTACATGTTTTCCATATACCATCTCATATGGGGTAAAGCTGGTAGTATTTTTCCATGTAGTCCTATATGCCCACAAGGCTTCTAGAAGCTTTTCTCCCCAATATATCCGATGGAATTGCACTATCTTAGTTAAAATTCCTTCTAGAACCTTGTTTGTAGACTCCACTTGGACATCGTCTTGTGGATAATACAGAGTTGACTTAGGGTTTTTTATTTTATACTTATAAATAATTGATTGAACTAACTTAGATCTAAATGTTGCTCCCTGATTAGTAACAATTTCTCTAGGCACCCCAAAATGAACAAAGATGTCTTCAAACAAAAAATCTACCACTGGTTATTTAGTTTCATTTGTTAAAGATTTTGCTTCTACTCATTTAGTAACATAATTTGTGCATACTAGAATATACCTCTTCTTCCTTAATATAGGATTAATGGGCCCCACAAAGTCTAGGGGCCATTTTTCAATAAGTTCAATAAGGACTTGTGGTTGAAGAGGCATTTCATCTGCTGCAATTAGATGACCCATTCTCTAGAAGTTGTCACAACTCCTGACATACTTTTTAGCATCTTTAAGAAGAGTAGACTACTATAGGTAAAATCCCCCTAAACTGGGTCTAAGGAATAGGCAGAGCGATAACTCCCTTAAAAGACTAATCTACCTTTAATCTACTCCAAAAACCATCTAAACTAAATGATGAGAGAAAGAGGAAAGAGAGGGTTAATGAGTGCACCTTCAATCCTTGCGGTTGGTGTAGACCTCTTTCGCTTGTTGTCGCCTCCTAGATCGCAAATCTCCTCCCAAAGATGACCCGCAAGGGGTTAGGAATACAATGCAACAACATATACAATCCTTTATTCAAATTCAAGATAACAAAGGTTCCGACCTTTGTTGGTGACCGCTCTACAAACCAAGCCCAGGCTCCTCTGTCATGGCTCCAAGTGCATAAATCCCACATTAACTTCTCACAACCAACATACCATCAAGGGAAGGAGGAGAGGTTGCATAAGGAGAAAGGCTAGAGGGGAAAGTTGAGGCTAAAACTCAAAATGAGATGCAAATCGTGGGCAAAGAAAGGGAAGGGATTTTGGCAGAGTTTTCTTATTCTCTTGTTCATGTCCATAAATAACTCCCAAGACCTCTTTTTATATGAGAAAAAAATGGTTGTTTGGTTTGGGGACGGGCTACAAGGGGTAAAATGGTTAGGAAACCCTCCATAGCCCATAAACTCCAACAAATTCCACGCAATTTTATATTTTTTGCAAATTTTGGAGGTAAAGGCGGACTAACTAGCTTGCAACACGCATGTGTACGCGAGCTAACCAACATGCAACACGTATGTGTACGCGGGATAACTAGAATGCAACATGTGTGTGTACGCGAGCTATTAGTGCAGCAGGGCATGTACACTATTCAAAAAAGGTTTTTTAGAATGAAGCCTCAACAGTATTTTTGGCAAAGTATGTAAATGGATGGGACAATGTCTTGTATGCACAGATATGGCATTTTTGGACTACAACAAATGCCCCTTAATGTGTGAGGTCAGAAGAGCGACTGATGGCCGAAATACATTACAATATCTTTACACAGTGGGAAGGCACAGAGTTGGGTGAGCCTGTGATGAGCGTTCATGAGCATGTCAACTGCAAAATAATGATAATCTCTCCTAGGCAGGCATACCCATGATCGAGATGAACTAAGCATGGCTTCCAATCAAGTACACTGCATATCCATGTCATATATGACTACGAGACAAATATGAATGTCTATATAAAGTGTAGTCGCAAACAATACACAGCGGATCTACATCTCAAGATCATCTGAAGATATACAAGTACAATATGATATGCATCTTCAAGAAGCATAGACACCTGTGGTTGGAGATGAGGACTTCATAGCTCGAGAAACAACTTTGAGATCTTCAAATCTCACATAGGAGTACAATAGGAGTGTAAAACTCACTACTCTGAGGTCTTCGACATGTCGTCAAGGAAAGACTAGAGGATCTCGAACATCAGGCACGTAACTTCATTGATTTTGAATCCAAGCTTGACTGGACTCTCGGGATGGCCGACTCATGAAATTCAAGATATCAACTACAGAATGACAAAGTTAGGTTGGATTAAACCTCCCTTGGACAAAATAATTACAAAAAGATGAGACTCAGGCAGCATAATATTGACATAAGTTTGTGATACAAAAGGCGCCACAAACTCTCCATATGTTTGGAAGAGTAACCAAACGGAGGAGGAAACAACTTTGTGTAACGAGAAAATCTTCTGAAGGTCATACTAGATCCCAATGCTTGGCGAAAAAATAGAAGGATGTGCTTTTTCCAAGGGTGACTATATTGTTGTCGATAAAAGAGAATGTATATCTCATCCCCTCTTTTTGTAATATTTATTTTTTTTGTCTTTTTTAAATTATTAACGAGCTTGAAAAAGAATAAAAGAATGCTACGTTACAAAGGAGGAACAAGTGTTGTGGGAAAGCAAATTAGTTCCAAGCGCATGGAACATACTGATGCTCAGTGTAAGGAGACAGGTGCAGGATAAGGACACTCGGGAAAATTCCTCCATGGGAAAAGGTGTCATATCACAAGGGAAAAAAGTGCTACAAGGCTTGCATTTAAGGAATGCTTTGAAGGTTCAGTTAATAGCAACATGAAGTCGACACTAGGCCAAAGACACAAGGATGAGACATGTGATGCAATTAACTATGATACAACAAGACTCCTTCCATGTGAAGTTTTACGAGCCCGAAGAAGGTAAGATCGATGGTTTTTCACATTTAAAGAGTCTGAAAAACACTAAAAGAAGACTCCAGAGTGTTACCTTTTCGTAATTAGTCCATTCGGTTTGAAAAAGGGTTAAACTTAGAGCGAAAGGATATTTATTCAAAACCATTTTAACGAGTGTGACCGAGACAAGATCACTCGGCTATCCTTTCAATTTTAAGGAGTCTGAAAAGAGCTTAACTATGGAATCACAATATTTTTCTAAGTTTAGTCCCCTTAGCCCGAAAAAATATAAAATATAACTTAGGAGAACTCTCCCAACAAGACACGTCTCTTGAGGCATACCTTTTTTCTGGATAATCTATTGGTCGGAAAAAGGGTTAAACTTATGCCAAATAGATGTTCCTTCTGGACCAATTAACGAGTGTGAAAGGAACAAGGTCACTCAAAGATATTCTCATAGTTAGGGAGTCTGAAAAGAGCTTAACTATGGACTCTGAGGGGGTTCCTTTTTTGTAGATAATATCCAAGGCCCGAAAAATAGATAAACCAAAACCAGGGAGAATGTCCTTTTTTCAAAAATTTAGTCCCTCAGGCCCAAAAAAGGGTTAAATTTACACCGGAGAATACTCTCCTAGAGAACCGAAGCTCCTAGGGCATACCTTTATTCGTACATTAACCATCTGGACTGAAAAAGGGGTAAACTACCACTAGATAGATGTGCCTTCAAATTTTAGTTTAACGAGCATGAAGGGCAACAAGATCGCTCTGCAATCTTTTCAATTTTAGAGAGTCTGAAAAGGGCTTAAAGAAGACTCCAGGGGGGATTCTTTTCTTAAGTAATCCAAAAGAGACCGAAAAGAATAAATAAACTCTCGTTAGACGTTGCTTTCAAAGTTTAAGTGAGCCCGAAAGACAACAAACCCTTCTCATAGGGAGTCCCTCGGGTATGAGCCAGAAAATATGAAGAAGAATGGGGCTTCGATGTACAATCATGGAGGGACTAAAAGGACTCCCAACCCTATGGAAAAAACTCACAGCATGGACACCAAAATGTAGCAAAGGATCTACATAGGGCATCCATGTAGAGGAAGGCTCTACCACCTAATTATGACACTTCTAAAGCAGCATAGAAGGTTTTTTTTCGCACTTCGGTGGGATCGATCATATGGCAAAGCGAAAAAAAAATTCAACAATATGCAAGATGCAAGGTGATGAGAACCTAACCTATATGCAAATATCAAAAAACAAATTTATTATAAGATGATGTGAGTGTAACCCATCTCATAAAAACACCAAACCAAAAGAAAAAGCTCATTAGAACAACCCAAAGATCTCTCAAAAAGAAAGTCGAGTAGCCATTGAGCCAAGAATAGGGAAAAAGAGGACCAAACTGGGGAAAAAAAGAGCCAAAAAAGTCTATAAATAGGGGCGAACAACTCATTTTAACCATTGCAAATTGGAAAATAACCAAAAAGCCAAAAAAACCCTCTTCTTTAAAACGTGAATTCGAGGAGCTATGGTGGACGAAAGATATTCAAACTTGAACCAAGTACAAATGACCTCTCTCAGCCTTTCCATTCATTATTTATTTCTTATTTCATTGTTTAGAGGGTGTGCGCCCTAGTAAAAAGGTCAGGTCTGTGTGTACGCAGGTTGTCCACACTCAGGACGCGTATGTACGCGGGCAAAGTAACACTTAGCCCGCGTACATACGTGACCGTCTTAAAGATAACCCACGTACATCTCTTTAAGCTTTCAAAAATATGAAACAAGGGACTAAACTCACAAACTTTTTTGCAACAAGATGTATGTTCACTAGCAAGAGAGAGAACATGAGGAGTTAGATGTCTTCGTAGAGGAGGATCCAGGGGCCATTTCCATGCTTAAGTAGTGTGGTATGTGGAAATTCTTTCAGTGTCCATTCATGAGGGCACAACCTAGGCTATTGAACCATCTGATAGAGTATTAGCATCCAGATGCAGAGGCCTTCATGCTAGAAGGCCAATCATTGACTTTGACGAAGAAGGATATATACTTTTTGACCGGCCTCTCCAAGAGGGTGGAACCGGTCAACTTCAGGACCTTTCCTCTAGGACCACACAACATAAAAGATTACATTGGCATGTATTGTGAGGCTGGCACTGAGAAAATAGGATCTCAGGTGCCAATTCATAAGATCACAATCCTCAATCTTCAGATAGTACTTTACATGATTGGGCGGATCATGGGATCCGCAACATTTCATCATGCACAAATGCATTGTGCAGCTCAGTGTCTAGATGCCACCATCTTTGACTGGAGCACTACAATGCTCACATATATGAAAAAACAACTCACTGACTGTCGAAGAAGAACAAACAAGAACTTCAGGTTCGAAATTGTGTTGTGCACTTTCTTTTTCGAGAGAGTGCCAAGTCTTAGCCTCATTTCTGGAATTATCCAAGTGGGAAGCTTTGTTTCCTCGACAAGGTGCAGGGAGAGTACAGGAGGCCTTCCACGACAAATTCTTTGAACGGCGGGCCCATCAAATTCCTGTGATTGAGGACTACCCCTACACAGGGATCAGTTTATCGAGGGATCTTGATATGCCTATACCCCCTGGAGAGGAGCACGGAGAGATAGGTAAACACATTTTAAAGTTATTTTATTTTTAAATTTTAAATTTTATCCTTTTTATGGTAATTTCAAAGTACTAACTCAATGATCTGTCATATACAGATGTGGGATCGGTACGACCAACCGACTTCGCCAGGACCAGGCATCGTCCTCGAGCAGATGTCACACTAGAAACAGGAGGAGGACCAGTAGTTCCGGGAGGACTACCAGCCGGAGACGCTAAGAGAGTACTGTGACGAGTAGAGAGGAACCTGACAGCTCTCACTCGTGCAGTGTCGATGGCAAAGATAGAGGACCTTCCCTCGACCATGCAACCACATATTGTAGGGGTACCCAAGACTTGGATTCAGTTGCTTTGGCGTCTTGCGAACACCGTAGTTCATTATACTAGGGCCAACAGGCCTAGGCCATAGTTAGTATTGGACCACATATGTGCCGAGGGAACCTTTTGTACTCTATTATGCAGTGAGGGCTTGAGCCCAGCGATGTATATTGGCTCTATTTGAGGATTTATGGCCCACATTTGTACTTATAACATTATTTTTTGGACACATCATTATATATATACATATTTTTTCCTTATGGATAAACATTTTGTACAAATGTATTTACATGTTCGTTTATGTGTGTTCTTTTACCTTTATGTGTGAGAAATATTCCAATCTAATACATGATTGGCCAATGTATCAGTTAGTTGATTAGATATCCTAGGAACATGAATATAAGTAATATAATCAAAATAGCATTCTAAGAGACATACCCTAAGGAATCATCAGTGAAGGGTGGGATCGTAGACATGGTATACTCCATTTAACTGAGACACGACCAGTTGAGCATCTAGATAAACCCGGAGGTGAGAAATACCATGTGACAAGGCATCACGTAGTAATTCTATTACGTCACTGTACTCGGCAACATTATTGGTTGCTTCGCCCAGACAAATACCTTCCGAAGACATCAACTGACCAAAGGATGTAAAGATCACCCAAGCTACAGAAGCAAGCCTTCGATTGTGTCAGCTAGCATCATCTGTGAACCCAACATAGACCTCATATTCACTTGACATCTTCCATAGTGAAAAGAAACAATAAACTACACGTCCATAAAGCAAAAGACAAGAATGTATAAATAAATATATACATTATATACAAGAAGTCACGCCTAGGTGACTGATATAAGCGTAATAATTCTTAAGGTAAATCCCATTTCTAGGCTCCGATAAAGCGTTACCCTTGAAATAAACCAGTTGATAGGCACCCTTTTCTAAAACTTTCTTAACAATGAACAGTCTGAACCACATGGGTTTTAATTTTCCTTCCCCCAATGGATTTTTATCTTGGTCATAGACCAGGACAAAATCACCTTCAGAGAAAACTCGAGGGTGGACGGACCGATCATACTGACACTTGACACGTTGTTTGTGAGCCTCGTTGGCCAAGGATGCATCTCGACGCTACTCATCGAGCTACTCGATATATAAAAGGCATTCTTCAAGTGGAGTAGTGTCGGGTAGTAGTTTCACTGCCAACTTAAGAGAAGGGATTTGGCACTCTATGGGAAAGACTACCTCTAGCCCGTAAACGAGTTGGAAAGGAGAAAATCCGGTAGCATTCTTGATTGAGGTTCGATAATCCCAAAGCGTCAAGTACAACATCAAATGCCAATTGGACTTGGCCGAATTGATTGTCCATTGAAGAATAGTCTTGAGAGACTTATTAACATCCTCCACTTGACCATTCTCTTATGGGTAGTAAGGTGACGAATGTTCTTGCTTAAACCCTAGTTTTGATATTAACTCAGACATCATCTTGTTCTAGAAGTGCCTACCATGATTTTTGACAATCTACTTCGGAATATCAAACCTGGCTACAATCTGGTTAAAAACGAAAAGTGCAGTCATTTCACCGTCATTGTTGAAGTCGGCACAGCCTCGACCCACTTAGTAAGTAGTCTACTGCTACAATGATATAGCGATGCCCCCTAGCTGAAACCAGGTGGCATGTAGTAAAATAAATCCCCCACTTGGTGAAGGGACCAACAACAATAACTGGAAACATGGGAGCAGGGTGTGCCCGCATCTTCTGAGAGAAGATCTGGCACGGGTGACACTTCTTGACCGCCTCTACACAATCTTTGATCAACGAGGGCCAAAAGTATCCAGCGTGATTGCTAACCCAGACAAGTGACCGCCAAATGCTCATGTGTGAAAGTCATTCAACACAAGTTATGCCTCTTTGGGAGTGAGACAACGATGGAGAATGCAATCCACTCCTTGACGATATAAAGTATCATCGATGATAAGATAGTTCTGCGCTTGATGGCGTATTCATCAACACTTATCACGAGAAGAAAAAGACGGACACTTTAAAGTATGAAGATACACAAGTATATCTCCATACCAAGGGTCCGAAGATGAAATAAGGAAAAGATCCCCATTGCTCAGTGACTCTTCGGGCAAATTGTTACCACTCTCGACCAGAAGTTTCAAGATTAGTTCAGCAAAGACGAAGGACTTTTTAGACTTCGCCAAAACAAAATCCAAGTCAAATTCTTGCAGGATGACTATCCATCGACTGATTTTCCCGCCGATGACCCATCGTGTTAACACATATTGAAAAGGGTTCACGACATTTACAACGGTGGTCTTGTGAAGTGAAATGTAATGACGAAATCGTTGGATAGCATGAACAACTTCCAAAGCAAGTTTCTCAACATGTGTGTAGTTGAGTTTCGGTCCTACCAAGACTCGGCTAAGATAGTAGATAACATCCTCTTTGACCGCGTCATCCTCTTGGACCAAGACCATGCCAAAAGTAGACTCTGCGACAACCAAATACAACAAGAAATCATTGCCATAATCCAGAGGACTAAGCAGAGGGGAAAATGTCAAAGCATGTTTCAACGCTTCGAAAGAGCATTGATCTGCTTCATCCCAATAGAAGGGACCCCTTTCTTCAAGAGATTCATAAACCCTTTAGTAATTTCGGCATAGTTGGCAACAAAACGCCGAAGAAAGTTGGCTTTCCCATGTAGACTTTGAAGTTGGGGAATTATGCGCGGGGGAGGAAATTGAACTATTGCCTCAACCTTCATAGGATCGACCATGATCCCTTTAGTTGACATGATAAAATCTAACAAGCGTCCTGATGTCACACAAAAACTACACTTATTTGGATTCAGGCGAATCCAATAGTAGCGAAACCTCTCAAAGATAAGTCGTAAATGGGTGTGATGATCATATCTCTTATGAGAATGTGATGCCAGATCATCTAGATATGCCTCGACTATGTGTTTGAGGTCGTGGAAGGCAAACAACATGGCCAGTTGAAAAGTGGCTCCATCATTCTTAAGGCTAAAAAGCATTTTCATGTATGCGAATGTACCCCAAGGACAAATAAATGTCATTTTATGTTGGTCCTCGAGCTTGATCTGAATCTGGTTGTACCCGAAAAAACTATCCATAAAAGAAAAGACTTCACAACCTGCACACTCATCGACAATCTGGTCAACGAATGGGGTTGGAAAATTATCTTTCGAGCAAGCTTTGTTCAGATCACGAAAGTCCATACACACACATATCGTACCTTGATTTTTGTTGATAGGAACAGGGTTTGACACCCATTCCGTCAATTGCACTGGATAGATGAAACCAGTCTTGATGAGTTTCTCTACCTCATCCTTGATCGTCACTTTCTTGTGAGGATTGATTGGGTGAAGCTTCTATTGGATAGGCTTAACATCAAGGTAAGTTGTGATCTCATGTTCAACGATACGTGGGTCAATGCCTGACATCTCCTCATAAGACCGGGAAAAGACGTCGTGAAACTCTCTAAATAATTCAGTGTAGGTCTGAATCTCTTCGAGGGAACAATCTACTCCAATGAAGAAGTTTTCCACGATGCCAGGGGTTCTAAAGATGTCGATAGGAATTGTTTCAGCTATACTTCCCATGTTTCCCTCAGCATAGATTATGTGCATGGCCAGAGGGTTAACAAGACAAGGGGAATCTCCATTCATGGTCATAGTGAACTCTCCTACCTCTATTATCCTCAGCTCAAGTAAGAAATAAGATCTGTGGTGAATATCGTCCCAAGGTCTATTCGGCCCAGTCATTGCCTTGAAAATCGCCTCATAATAGGGAAAGACTAATTCCAAAGGATCGTGAGTGGCGAGAGAGTCTTGAGCCCAAATAGGCTCGAGAACGGGATCTAGCTCTTGTGGGGGACTCGAATCAGGGTTGGCCAAGGCTTGCTAGAAAATATTGTACGGAACCTCAACAGTGGATAAGGACATAGCCATTCCAGGGTGCCCTATCCCCTTCCATCGATGTCGATGAGGAAGGTAAAATCCACAAGTCATTAAAGTAACTTGTTCTAAAAGAAGGAACTTGAAAGATCGTAGCCTTCGGCTGGTCGAGGATAGCCAAAATAAAATTGACATCATTAGCAGGCGGCAAATAATCAAAAATCCCCATTAAATATGGAAACAATCTAGCACCTAAGTTGATGATACCTAGTTGCGGGTTGTCAATCATCGGGACCGTGGATGTCCCCGATGAAGGGTCAAGATGGGAGAAGGATAATTGATCAACTGTTATGATCCGGCCTTCGTGAGGAAAACATAAGACCCAAAAAATGGTGGATACAACCGTTGTCATAGCGTAGGTCCAACTCTGCCCTAACAAAATATTGTAGTCGAAAGGCGCATCGACTACTTCTACTTCGATGCACACGGTTTTTCCCTCAAACTGCATGGGGAAGGAGGGAATTATTCCATGTGGTCTAAAATATCGAGCGTCAAACGCGGTTAGCAATGTGGGCGAAGGAGACAACTCGGGTTGGCGAATGGCCTTCCAACATGCCAATGACATCACCCAAGTCGAGGCACTCTCATCAACCACTGTACAAAAATTGTTATGTGTCAATGATTATGTGGCATACACCACTACCATCTGAAAAGTGACGTGGTGAGGAAGACGAGGTTTATAATCTGTAGGGTCAAAAACAATCATTCCCGAGTTAGTAGTCTAGGTCGCTCCCAAGGTGGAAAATAATGCTTTCCTCTATGAGGGGAAACTCTGGAGGACTTCCAGAGTAGACATTGCACAAGGAGTTTGTGTCAAATCCTCCATGATGGATTAATTCTGAGCATCTCTTGCGTTCGGGTTGCGAGAATCCTTTTTAAATGCACCCTTAGGGATGTGCACCATAGTTTCTCCCACGGTCTTATCAATTTGAACAAGAGGCGGTGGGTTGAAGGCTTCTTTTCCCTTCTCAGCAGATTCCGGCATTCCGTAATTATGAGCTGTGGTCCGCAGATAAGCATAAGATTTCATCATATAAACGTTTTTGGCTCCATTGTTAGTATTAGGCGTGGGGGCTCCCTGAATTACCCCAGGCACGTTCGTGGATGAGAAAGATTGATCCAAATTATTCCCTTATGGAAAAGGGTTGATTAACACGACAGGTTGTTGTTGTGCCAACATATTTTGGGCTTCCTCAAGCTAAGGGCATTGGTGAGTCAAGTGGTCGTCCATGCAAAGCTTACACGGAAACTTCACCTTCCTCTTTTCGTTTTATCCCTCTCCAGCATTATTCACAGCCTTCTTATCCCCCTTACTCTTCTTGTTTTTAGATTTCCTCTTTCCCTTGGATTGTTGGTTACCCTTGGGATTCATCGATTACACATTGTGTACATCCAACATTTGGGTTACGGGGGAAGCCGATCTAGGTGTTTGGTTGGCCACGGTATGTTGAACCAATAACTGTTGTAATTGATTAGTCAACTGATCTATGGACTTGCTTTGTGCTGAACCTACTATGCCATCGGCGTGACGCCCAAACTTTTGTTTGCTCTTGTCGAAAGTCGATCGCGGTGCGTCGAGCAAGATCTCGTACAACATACCGGATTGAGAGTAAATCAACTCCATTTTTTTGGATCTCATTATAGCCTCTTCTTCGGAAAAAATCTCGAATGTCGCGATGTCTTTGGATACACAAGGCACCAAGGAATTTAGAAACCACTCGAGCAAAAATGCAGGAGGGACCTTAACTTTGATCAAGCTCTTTCATCGACGCCATTCTCGGATGTGATCCGAGATATGGACGGCTTTTGTTTGCTCGAAGTTGGACAACAACTCGATGCCAGCATCGTATCTTACCGGTAACTGGAAATGGTTTAAGAAAACCATATCCAGGTCGTTAAAGTAAGCATACTTCGAGCTATCGAGCTCGATATACCATTTCGTGGCACCCCCTATAAGAGTGCGTTGAAACAAACGCAACTGAACAAAATCATCCTTTAACGAGTTGGATGAGCATCATAAATGAAATGTTGTAACATGATCACCTGGATCCTCGCCCGGATTGCCTTCTAACTTAGAAATGTCTGAGAGAAACTTAGTTGGCATGCGGAGCCAACAAGGATCATGACAGATCAGGTCGTTACACAATCTCGATAAGTCTGGCAAATGCAGAGCTTCCAAGAAAGGTATTTTAGGTTGTGGTGGATTCAGATGAAAAGAGGGGCCTAGATTTTGCCTGGCACCAAGTTGCCAGGAAAATTTTCGCTGTCGGTCAGGGTTTTGGTAGAAACCATGGTCACCCTGGCCAGTAAAAGGAGTTTGTGTTTGATTATGCATCATCGACTGATTCCCATAGTTGGATGACATGCCTTGTGTAGGGATTGCTCCATGCATGGTATTCCAAGGACCTTGGTTGGGGATGCCCCTAGTTGAATCTTTTGGCATAGGTATTAAACCCTGCCCGAGGTTCCACTGAGTGTGGGAGGGTTTGCCCCTGATCGACATCCCTTGCGAAGGAAATGAGCCCTGCTAGGGATTTCCAAGACCTTTTGAGGAGTAAACTCATGTCATTACTCTTTGTGAAGGAATGAAGCCTTGCATAGGGTTTGGTTGACCAAATACAGGGTTGCTCCTGCCAAGAAGGCAAACAATGAGAGAGCATTATTTCCAAACGCATCGAACAAAGAAAAAGGAATAGATCCTACCGAAGTCATGTAAGATTGAGGTCCAAGACTCCCCCCATTAAACAAACTAGAGTTGGTTTTAAGCCTGATCGTCTATTGGAAAGCGCCTCTGAGCGAAGGGGACGGAGGAGGGATATGACCCCCACCGTAAGCCATAGCGTTAAAAAGGGCAGTGGTGTCCATGAGAGATCCTTGTAAGGGAGCAATGGAGCTCCCTACCCCAAGACCAACAGTCTGTAGAGTAGAGTAGATGAGGATCGAACTAGAGTCGAAACCCATCATCCCAAATGAAAAGGGGGCACCAGAAACGTTCTAGATAGAGAGAACAATGGTCATAGTCATTAAAGGGATTGTGCCACTGCCCGAAGTAGTGGGTGTTTAGAAAATCATTCTCCCAATAGGTGGAGGTGGGGGACGAGGCACGACAGCCAATATGGGAGTATTAGGACTCCCAGAAGAAGTAGCACTAGTTGCTTCCATCGCCACTCGTATAACAAATTGACGTTCAGATGAAGTCACCTCAAGAGAGACTATATGAATAAGAAGCAATGATGATAAGTCAGTGATCGAAGGGTTTACGAGCATGAAACCTTCATCTTCAAGGTTAGAAATGGTGGACTCCTCTGGTGCAGAAAATTATTCTCTAGGAGCTAGCTCGGGTACAAATTCTTGTGGCCTGGTTGCTTCAAATGAACCCTCTTGATCTAGCATGCGCCTCAACAGTGGCGGAGGTGGCTCTAAAGTAATCGATGGAAATCCCTAAAGCCTATGCAAATGGTGCAGTTGTTGATATTCCAGTGTTCCAGCTTGTGAAATGATCAATCGACACTCTAAGGTTGAGCTAGCACGAAACACAGAGCACACTCAAAAAAAATTCTAACGACAAATCAAGCAAACAACTGACTGGCAGAAAGAACACTTACACCAATCGACATTAGAGCAACTTACTAGTGCAAGTGTAACTCGAACATGGAAACACCCTCCGGGTATACTCTGCAAAGTGTGATCTGATGTCTGCCCTAGGTACCGCAGTCACCCGTGTAAGTCCCTAAAAACAAGGAACTAGGTTTCCAACTCCCATTCAGTCACCAGGCAGGTACAGTCGACAGTCGGGCTAATCATAATGAGCAGAATAACAAAGTCTGAAGCCTTTCAAGGGTACCGAAGGAAAATGATCTGAAAGACAACTAAGAATATCGAACAGATTCGAGGTCCATGAGGCTCTGTAGTCAAATGTGATCAGCGTAAATCCCAAGAACGACCCTCAATATACGATCCCCACTACACTGGGTCTGGATTTGGAGGGGTTATCTCCTCTACCTTTCCTCATGCGACCTCGTGTTTATCCCTTGTGTTAGAGGGGGGTCCTAGTTGACTCTTACGAAAATGGACTCTGACAATTCCTATCATGGACTCTTATGTTTGTTTAAGTGACCTTGAAGAGTTTCCTCTCCACACCTATTTCAAGGCCCTAGAGCCTAGACTACTTGGTGAACCCTACAAACAAAATTCTAGTTGATTTTAAGTGTTAATAAATGATTTTAAGTGTTAATCATTGATTTTAAGTAGCTTGATTTACTCAAAAGGATATGGACGTGCAACTTGTGGTGTTTTCAAGAGATGAAAGAGAAGAAATAAAATATTTAGAGCATTCGTGCAAAAGAAAACTAGGTTCTACAATTGAAATGAAAACTTTTCGAAGTATAGTCCAAGATCCCAAAATGGAAAACGTTTCCTAGAATGTGCTTTTCGTTTTACAATGCAAATGCAAACTACTAAACTTTCAAGGAAATAGCAAAGAAGGAAATTTGGAAATGGAACTCTTTTATTTTGTAATAAACAGCCTATGCTACAACTACCAAACAAAAATGCATAACTAAATGTAACAATTTTTTTTTATTTTTTTGAATGCTTAGAAAAGAAAATCACAAGTAAATTATATTTTTTCATTTTTCAAAGCACAAACAAGGTAAAGAGAAAATAAACCCAAGACTGACACAAACCTTGTTAGTCTCTAATATTGTTCTTGATATAAAGAGAATCCCTAATCCTAAGCCCTCCCTGCTTATACCTCATTGCTTGATTTCATTAGACTTTAATCTTTGGTTTGAGTTTGTTATGCTTTGCATTTTTAGCATTTTTGAATAATTTTCTTAAGTTTGAAGGTTTAAGATATGGATTAACGAGATTTGTCACATCATTTGCTTATTTGAAATTTGAAATTCAAATCACTGCCAAGTCATCAATAGCGCTACGCGAATAATGTTATTCCTGCAGCGCCAAAATAATCATGCTGTGACATGCGCCAGCCATCCAAATCTTGTCATGATCGCATGAATCATGGACAAAAGGACAAAAGACCTGCATGTACTCCACGATCTCGCTTGAATCGATGATGTCGTTTGAACCGTTGCATGAATGAGATCACTCTGTACCTGCAAGGACCTGTATCAAATAAGTTCTATTTCCAATATCATTATATGACATTGTCATCTGTTATTCTAATCCGTTGGATTATGTGCGAGATATCCATTTAAGGAAATCGTTTTGTAGTACCAGTTGCATATTTTTAAATTCTTGATTTCCAACAGTGCCAAGTTACAACACTATATCATCGACATGGTGCCGAAGAAAGGTGGGAAAATTGTTAGGTTGGAACCTGAGGGTACCGAGCTACTTGAAGCGTATCCACAGATGGCACAAAGGTTCGAGGACGTTGGCTGGTTAGAGTTCTTTACCACTTTCCAGGGTAATGACGAAGAGGTGTCCATGATGTTTGCACAGAACTTCGATGTCTTCGAAGTGGTGATCAGTAAACTGTTGATGTTGGTGATGGAACAATCCATTGCCAAAGCTTGCAGATTGGCGATTGGGGGAGAACGATGGTGGAAAAAGGAGCACGTGGTCATGGATTTTGTGAACCAATTCTTGTTACCAGATAGGCAGAACCCAAATTGGAAGAAAGGAGTCCCTCACAGTTGGATCAGACAAGAGTGGCATACCGCTCTGATCATAATTCACAGGTATATCACCTGTGAGGGTAGATTCTCATTGGTTTACATCTACCATATTAGGTTATTAATGCATATCAATGGAGACTATCCCTTAAATATACCATACTTTCTACTCAAAATCCTATCAAAGATGTCAAAAAGGGTACAGTCTCACCCTACCACGACCAAAGGTACCATGTTTCATCAATTTTTAATTAAGACACTGGTCGTTTCAGCTTTGAGTGAAGTACAGAAACCCTGGAATTGGTTGATCCAATCCCTAAATCCCGATCCACATCCAAGCAAACACAAAAGGGGCAAAAGGAAAAAGGCAGCTACACAAAAACAAAGTATCCCAATTGATGAATTCCCAGTCAAAGAGGAAATATCTGCAACTAAGGTGACAAGGACCAGCAAGAGAAAGAAGCAGACTCAACAAATCCTTGTTGATACTCCTGTAGATGAAAACCAAGAAAAAGCCACCAGCAGTAGAGGTAAGAGATCAAAATTTGATGCAGAGATTGAAATGTTTCCTGATGCAGAAGTGTTTTCTGATATTGACATTAAAATGGAAGAAGATTCAGATGAAGAGTTCAACATAGGCTCAATTAAATATACAGTCAACCATAAATAACAAGCAACCAGTAAGAAAGGTGCCACAGTCATAAAGCAGGGGAAGAAATCTGCACCTATGTCTAAATACCCTAGGAGGAACTCCACTAGGGTTACCAACAAATATAGGTTAAAGTCCAAAGCTATGTTTGACCCATCTATCAAAGAGGAAAATGTTATAGTCGTAGAAGACCATTCTGAGGACTCAAAAACAGGTGTCAAAGAAAAAGAAAAAAGACTTCCATTACACAGGAAAACAAAAAAGGATAAAAACTTGGTAAAAACAACAGAAAAGGGCAAACAGGTTGCTCAATTTTCTATAGGACCTATAACAAGAGCTACTACCAAATTATCAAGAGTTGAAGCACTTGCTAAAGGCACGAGTAGAATTTATGAAAACAAAGACAACCACCCTGTAGACTCAGACCATATATCAGATATTCCAGAGGCCATGGACTGAGCTAGTTCAGATGATGATCACAGCTCAGGATTAGCTTCTAGGTACCAAATTAAACTGAGAGAACCTAAGGCTACCATAGATCTAAAAAAGCCTGCACCTGCAGAAGAGTTTCCAGAGTTCAAGG
>JASDQU010108647.1:0-40816 GCA_032191745.1 Picea mariana
TTGACCCTAGTTCTGTTAGGAGGGGTGGAGGCATTTCCCACCGTGTATCCTCCATTGTAGGGCATGGACCCTTGTTATGATTAGGAGGGGTGGAGGCATTTCCCACCGTGTATCCCCCAAAACCTGAAGTCATGGGAGAACGGTGCTAGTTCATGCTCCCCAAGACATGTGATGATGACTGTCAATTTCCTGCTAGGGAAGCTTGGTCTAGATAGCGACACTTCCACTTACGGGTTCTATTTGGAGTTAGGTCAATATAGTTGACGCTCCAAGATAGTCTAGCAGAGGAAGTATAGGAATGGAGGTGGAAGTAGGTTAGGGAGGAAGGATGAGTAGTAATAGTTGAGAAAGTATGGAGATCTGTCTTGTGGTGGAATTTAATGTCTTTCCTTCAAAAAAAGAGAGAGAAATGTGTTTATGAATATTCATTATTACGTAACTAAACCACAGTTGTTTAAAATAAATTATTGAACCGGATAATTGTAATTAAAGAATTTCTCACACAATTGATTGATTGTTGTCTTTTATAAAAGACTAGTCTTGCTGACTAGATTGAATGCATACATAAATTACTAAAGGATGACAGTTTTGATTATTAGTACATGCACGAGATCTGCATGTACTAGCTACACATGCATTTCTTGTACATATACACTAGTATGTATGAGCTTCTTGACTTACTTACTGATAATGTCAGTTACTTGTTATGAATGTGTGAACCATGCTCTTTTCCGTTGTACCATAAGATACCTTAACTTCGGGACGAAGTTTCCTGAAGGGTGGGTGTATGTAATGACCCTAGTTGGATAAATGTTTAAGAAATTATAAAGTAAAACTAATTAGGGGATTAATTGTGCTAACAAGGTATTAATTAAACAAAGATGATTTAATGATATTAATTGAGTTAATAATTAATTAAAGGATATAAATGTAATTAATTAATTAATAATTTAACTACAAACTACATTTAATAACTTACGTGATGGATTTAATAGATTAATGGTATATATTATAAAATGGTTGTGTATACAACAAGGGATAACATATGAATCCCGAGAATATAAAAGAATTAATGGGAATGGATAAGCGTAATAAATAGGTTAGGTAGGGAGTTAATGGGGGAGGAGTGTCGATGAAGGAGGGATAAGGAAGGGAAGGAGTTGGACGGGAGGCATTCTACGGGAAGTTGGGGGATGAATTTTGAGAGCTCGGGATTGGCAGGGAGAGTGAAATTTTGGGAGAGGATTGATACAATGCACCGGAGTTGCTGGGGGTTTTGGGCACAGAGGGCCAGGATATCCTTTGATATCCTAGGGCTAGGGAGCTACCTAGTTGGCAGGGAGGACGGTTTTGGGTAGTGTTTTGCAGAAGCGGGAAGGAAGCAAGCTGCGGACAACGGAGGATAATAGCATCAGGATCAGGTATTTACCAAGAATTATGCATTGTTTTTGTATTAATCTTTTATAAAAATTTATTATAATTGAAAATTTTGATTGTGAATGTGCTATATGAAGGTAACTCTTAAATTTTACTGCTATGTTTTAAATAAATGGTTGTTAATTCAATTTGGCTCTTACAGGTTGGGAGCCTGAGGGTCCTGCATGAGATCCGTTGCTTTTACCACTAGTGTTTTTTTTATGAACCTGTTGCCAACCATCTTCTTGAGAAGCAGAATAATTTTATGGGGTCAGTTTGATGATTGGACATTTCTTTGTGAAGTGGCCATATTCATGACAAGATTTTCATTTGATAGGCAATTGTTTGTAGTCAAGTTTTTGGATGTGAATCCAATCATCTAGCTTTAGTTTGATTGCTTCTGGGAGCCCTTTTTCTAGATCTACTTCTACACATATTCTTGCACAGGAACAAAGACTGGATTTGGGCTCTACCCTATCAATATACTTCCCTAGGGCATCTCCTATGCTTTTAAAAACTTCATCTCCCCAATAATGAAAGGGTAAATGTGGGAGCCTTACCCAAACTGGCACATCTAAGGGGATGTCATTTTCTGGATCGAAATCTAGGGTCCATTTGTTTAAATATAAGCCTCTAGGACCGAAAAAGTACAGTCCATTTTTGAAGATGATATCCCTATCTGATTTAACCTCAAAGTAGAAAATATAGAAACCCTTACCATAGAAGAAGTGATTCATCCATCCTTGAACCATGGGGTTCCAGTTCCGCTCAATCCAAAGATCTATTTGCCGAGGTGATGGACAAAGGCCCATGAACTATCCAACCAATGTTCGTGAGGAAATGGAGAGGGATTTTAGTCTCGCTGAAGTGCTGGAGATTGAAACTTCCTGAATCTAGTCTAGTTTCTTGACAAACTGGGAGGTTCTTTGTCGAATCGGAGGAGGGGGGAGCGATCCTACACGGGATTTAAAAGCTACGAATTCATCAAGGAAGTCAGGAGGGGGATCGAGATCTAGGTTCTCATAGGCCATGGGAGGGCCAAGGAGGACAATAGGGCCGAAGGGAGTAGGGATGGCTGAGGGGGTGTCCAAGAGGGTCAAGGGGCGGCCGAGAAGGCTGAGGAGACTTCCAGGAGGAAATTCTTCCACACAAATTAGATTTATTAACCAAGATTACTATTGATATTTTCACTAATCCTCTTGGAAAGATTAAGTTTTTAGATGGAGAAATATTTCAATGGGTTAACAAAGAAAAATAATCTTTATTTCAAAGAGAGAAATCGGGAACTCATCACACAAATTGAAGAAGTAGAAAACAAAAAACAAAATATGGACAAAGACTTACTAGAACGAGATGAAGAAAGAAGAGAATAATCATTATCAAAATTTACTAGTAAAAACCATGAAGTCAAGAGACAAGAAAGAAGAGAATAAAAATTCAGAACAAGAAAATCAAGGTCTCAAAGAGAAATTGACCAAAAAAGAGGAAGAAATCTCCTTCCTAAGGAACCTTAATCATAAATTGATTGAACAAATTAAAAACATGAAATATGAAAAGCCATAGAATCAATATATTATAAGTGAAGTCGAAAAATCAGATAATGAGGAAGAACTTTTATGCCTAAGGGATCATAATCAAAGTTTACTCACACAAATTAAAAAGTTAAAGAGTGACAAGAATTCACTACATAACGAATTAGATCAAATTATCAACAAAGAATCATTGGTTGATAAAGAGACAATGACTGAACCTATGGAACTAGAGAATTCTTCAAATGTAAACATCTCAATTATGAATAAAGGAATTAATACAAACCCAATCAAACTTACAACTCAAAAGGATGCAAATCCAAATAATGTAAAGATTTATTCAAATGTTGAAGTACAAACAAGCTATAGGTACGAATAAAACTCAATTCCAAAAGTTAATCAAGAAAAAGCTACAAGTATAAGAATTAAAGATCAAGTTGCAATGATACCTTATCGACATTCTAATCACAAAAGTCAATACTTAAACCAATCAATGTATCAACATAAATAAATTATTGATATTCCAAAGAATATTACTTCCACTACAAGTGGTTCTCAAATTAGAATCTATCAGGGGAGTCGAAGTACATCATGTTTTTTCCAAGAACCCTTTAAGCACACAATTTCGCAGAAGATCGAATTAGGGTGAGAAGAATCCTTTACAATTAGACAATTATGATCAGCCCTTAAAGGATTCTATCGTCTTAGGTCCTCAATGATCATTGACTCAATAATGAATAATCAAAAGACAATATTACAAGCCAAACAAAGAGATAAGTCTTTTATAACTATGCTTTGAGGACAAAGCATTTTTAAGGGGGGGAAACTTGTAATATACCTAGTAGATTACATTTCTTATTATTTAATAATATGTTATAGGTTTTTTATTATGTAAATAGGCATTATAATGTAAATGATAAGTCATGACCTTTGGAAATAACATGACTTATCATTCCCCAAGTGTATTTATATACACATATTGTATTTCATATGTTGTCAAGTAATTATGTAAAATGAATAGTAAATAAATATTATTTATTATTTACTATGGAAATATGGAATTATGTTTTATATACTTGTAATATACCTAGTATATTACATGGTTCCCATGAATTTTCATCTAAAGTGACCCAATGAGATTTGACCAATTCAGAAAAACTCTCCTCCTTTAACCATTCCAGATTAAATTTAAAAGGGCTAATTGATTTATTTATTACCTTTGCCACCCCCAATAAGATGGGATAGTGATCTGATTCCCCACCTGACCTAATCCATTTCCTAAATTAAAGATGATCCTCCATAATTTTTTCAGAAACCAAAAAATGATCCAATCTCTTTGCTATTTTTTCCTCCCCTACTCGCTTATTTCTGGGTGGGAGATATTCTGACAGGGGCCACATCCAATATCCCTTTACCTCCTAGAAGATTTAAGAAGAACCTTGATAGAGGGTTTGATCTCACTCTAGGACTCCATATTTCCACTAAACCCATGGAGAAATTTAAATCCCCACTTATGATCAAAGTCTCCAAATTGAATATGGACTTGGATAGCAAGTCCTCCCAAAAATAAGCCTGCTCATTATAGGGGCCATATATGTTGATCACTGTAAATTTCATCCCCCAATATGAGTATCAAACATCATCTCCAATCACATATTCAAGGTCCCAAAGATTCATTATCTTCACTTATTTTTTATTCCATTCCATCTCCAGGCCAACAGAACGTCCATTGGCATCCAAAAAGGTGAAACGACAATCTTTTAAAAGTTTTTCAAGGAGTTGTGAAACATCATAACTACTTCCCATAGTCTCCTAAAATAGAAAAATGTATGGTTGTTTGGAGAAGACAAACCACTTCAGGGAATCTTTCTTGGATGGGCTCACCACACCTTTACAGTTGAATGATAAAAATTCCATTGGGTAACCCCGCAAGGGGCTAATGATGCTCTAAGAACCCCTTTGATGGATTGTTGTTTTCCTAACGCCAAATCTAATAGAGTCTGTTTCTGGGCAATGGAGAAAAAGGATTTTCTTCCCTGTCCAACCCCACCAGTAGGAGGGGAGGGGTTTAGTCCAAGTCCCTCAAGTTGTTTTGGAAGGTTAGAAGAAGAGGTGGAAGGTAAGGTTTTGGAATTCATTTGATAGGCGATTACATCCTCCTTAGAGTCTAATGAAGAGATCGAGGATTCACAGATCTTTCCAGAAGAAAGTAAGGGAGATGGGGATTCTCAAAGACAAAGGGAGGTAGGGGAAATATTACAAGAGAATTAGGAAGGTGATCATTTGACAGAGAAGAGAGGTCTTTTAAAGAGCATGCCCAATCTTTTCCCATAAGAGATAAGGAATTTATAATAATACTAATAGTGGGGTGAGGAATAGAGTTCATACCAGTATTTTGAACTGAGTCGCCTGGATGAACTCCTTGTTGAGCTTGTAAATCCAGCCTTGTTTGATCAGGGGGAAAGCCAAGATCATCCCCACCTTTTGATCCCAAGGAACATAAATCAACTATCATATTATCTGCTATCATCCCCTTTGGAATAATATCTGATGAGTTTCTTCTTCCCCCCACTGAATTCCTAGAGGAGTTTCCCCTTTGATTGGTAGTCATTTTCTTCCAAGTGGAGGATTGAGACCCTCCCTATCTCCCTTGAAAATACAAAGTACATTCATTCACAATGTGCCCATATTGATGGCACCTTCGACATCGAAAAGGGACTCCTTCATAGTCCAATAATTGTTTCAAGGATTTCTCTTCTGAGATTAAATTTATCTCTCCAGGAAAACTTTCCATAAGGCTTAGAGAGACCGGAATACTTGCCACTACCATCTCACCTATATCAATCAAATACATATCCACATCCATATAGGATCCGAGAAACTTCCTAAGATCCATAAATATTTTTTTTTTCCAAAATTCCATAGGCAGACCAGGAAGCCTTACCCATATTGGGGCTACATCCACTCCCTCTCAATTAGAATCAAACATGGGAGAACAATTTTTTAGAAGAATGGGAGTCGAATCAATGGACCAGTCTTTCCCAAGTGCCCAATTTGCATCTACTATCGATCTAAATTTTAAGTTGAACCAACACCAAGAAAGATTATGAATCGAGGGCTCATACTTCAGGGCCTTAGACTACGAACTTCTCACCCATTCTTTGATTTTTTTTTAGCTGAAACGATAACCTCAATCCAACCATACCATTTCCATCTATGAAAAATACACAACTTCATGCATCGAAATATCCACTCCGAGCATAAAATTTTCCTCCCCTCTGTTCTTCACACACTTACTTTTCTTCCTCCTTGGAGAGGGTTTTTTAGACAATGGTGGCTTCCTTTCCTGGCCCTCACCCCATACCAGAGAGATACTTCTGTCAACCAAAGAACCATGATTAGGTCTCTCTGATTGTGGCCCGAAGCCCTGAGAAACTAAAATGAAATCCATAAAGGTTGTATGATCCCTCAAAACCCCAAAGTCCAAAGTAAGATTTAGAGATGACACAAGTGGGAGAAAAATGCCAGGCTAATCTCCCCCCAAAAGTTCCACAACCAAGATCACTCCCAGAAACCCTAGATATGAAATTCCTTCTTCACCCACATATCGATTACCAAATCCATAACTAGTCTCCATCCATACATACTGAGGTTTGGAAGAAAAACCCCGAGAAGAACCAAAGATTTCAGAAAAGGGACAACTTCCATCCTACCATGGAAAATACCTCTCCAAAGTGCCCCAAACTGTATCCAAACTTGAAGTATAAGGGTTTGAGTGCATAGAGGAATAAACCACCCAAGACCGAGAATAAACCACTTCCTTCAATGTGCCAGCCAAAGAACCTTCCCGATCCACTTTCCTAACCTCCATTGTCAAGTTAGGAGTGACCTTCTCTAAGGAAGGCACCCACGGACTGCCAATTGGCGAATTCTAGATGCTCTGACCCACCAATGGGCCAGTGGAATAGTACACGAGTTCACCAAACTCTTCCAACGTCATCCACGGGGTTGAGATAGAATCTAAATCTAGATCCTGTGACATTTTTGGGGAATTAGCTCTGCAGACAAAAACCCAAAAACTCTGCCGAAACTGACCGAGCGCATAGTGCGCATCCAATTAGGGTTTCCACAGAGCCCATTTCCTATGTGATACTCAACATTTGTCGATTTATCTATAAAAATATTCAATTATTTAAGGATTTTAATAGTTTTTAGAAAAAAATTGAGACTTTTAAAGTAAAATAATTTTATCTTATATAAATTTGGCGAAACATTTTAGAAAAAAATTAAAATTGACAAATCTTAACAAAAAAAACATGGAAAATTAGTCCATGGATGAATTTTAGCCCCTAGAATTTTCTTTACCAATGAGAAATAGGATTTGTGACTTTAAAAATAGAATATTATTATTTTGTATATTATATAATTTTAAATCTTTAATATTTCTTCTTTTTAAGCATGTCTTCTTTATGGTTTTGTCCTCCTAAGCTAGTTTTAATTTAATATTATATTAAGGAGTAACTTAATTAGTGGACACATTCAATCTATTTTAAGTTTAAATTATTCACCAAATTAGATGTCGAGTTCATCCACTTATTAACTCACTCCTTGTATTAATATTTATTATTTTAAAATGTTCAATATCAAATTTAAATTCATTTACAAAGTATATTCCTCATGACTCATGAAGAGCCTCAATCAACAATTGGTTTAGAAAGAGAGAACATGACACAAGTGAGATTTGAACCTAAGAGGGGAGGATAAAAATTTCTCCTCCACCACCGAAGATAAACCCAATTGACAAATTACAAAGTACTCTATAGGTGGAAAAAAGAAGTTAAAACTTAAAATATTGGGGCCTTGTGTCAAGAAGGGAATACTTAAACTATAAAGACATACGTATTGTTCGAAATTGCCAAATACTAAAAATATAGGGAGAAAAATGTGTATAGTTTACAATGGAAATCATGGCAAAGATCAACTTATGCAAGGTTTTCATAAAAGGAAAAATATTTATTTTTCTTTAATTTATTTACTTATCAACGACTTCATAAGTTTTGGGAAATCATTTTTTTTTTTAAATATTTTGTAAGGTAAAATTATTAATTGTAGATTTTTTTAAGCACCTAGATCCCTTTTGATGCTCAATAGATCAAGATCTGAGAGAGATCTAATCAATTTGGGGTTCATATATATTTCCTACTTTTATTTTTGTAAATTAACTAGCCAATCTTTTAATATTAAACATAAAATAGGACAATCAATGTAAATTTTGGCTTCATTGTGGAGGAAGAAAAACCCAAATGCTCAAAAAAATATATGAATTCGACCTTTTCCTCTCAAAGGACATAATAGAGTATTGGAGATTCAAAAAAGGAAATGTAACCCCCTAGTTCATGACCAAACCTGCTTAGACCTTGGAGTAACATTCTTATCAAAACAAAATAAGAAAAACCTGGAGTGACAAAAGCTACTCCTCATAACTAGAGGTGGAGCCAAAAATGATGAAGGTAAGGGGGATGTCCCCTTCCCTAGTGGCCCTGGCAACTTCCTTTGTATGGTCTTTACCAACAATGTTCCATCTCTACTCCTATTCCTTTGTTAGTTTAGTTCTTACCTCATCTTCTTGCTCTTCACTTTATACTTTCAACCCTTGGATTGAATTTATCAATATGTTGAAAGCCTCTAAACTCTATTGTCATAGTAATAAAAATATCCATGTGCCAAAACAAATTAATTGTTTTTGAAATTTACTATCTCTACTTCTAAAAAAACAATATACATGCTCTAGGAATCATCTACTTGTCTACCTTGTCATTGGAGGTATGACCCCTACACTCACTTTCCATATTCTCTATTTCTTCTACTTCTCTCTTAATCTCTGCTGAGAAACTACTATTGTAAGCTACCATTATCACCAATGCTTAAAATTGATACATGTTCTTCAGGGGTTTCTAGCTTGGAAACGAGGTGGCATTGCAGCTTCTAGGCCTCTTGTTACTAGATTCCCCTTGCTACTCACCATCCCCACTAGAAACATAATATACATACTAGAAATCAGAGATCAAAGACCAACATTTTGTGCCCAATACCTACATGTCTCACTCAAGCTCTCACCGTATTTACGAGAGAGAAGAATGGATAAACAAATAGGAAGTTGTGAAGTAAAATAAGCTTACCTTTGTAGAGACAACACTACCCACCATTGTATCTCATCATTAAATCCTTGAATTATCATCCTCTGAACATATATGATCATCAAAGTCTCCATCACAGAACCCCTCTCCACCATCATGAGCAAGGATGATGCCTATCCTATGCAAGGATAATGAAAATCAATGTTGGAGCAAGGAAGCCAAACCATGATGGTTAAGTTCCCCACCTTCCCAATAACCCGTCTCATGCCCACGTGCACCCTAGATAATTGTCTCCACCATATGATTCTCATAGGGACACACGTTCCTTTTCTCATCACTCCTCCCTAACACCCGATGTGGGGGTAGATATTGCCTACTTACTATATAGTTTAATTGTTTTTAAATTTGGCACTCTGGGTTGTATGCAAACTATTTTATTTGATTGGAGAGGCATTAATATGGTATGTTTGTTTGCTATTAATTTTATTGGAGAATCATCACTAGCTAATATCTACCTTAATAGAATTTAGCCTTTTATTTTAATCTAAACCTGTTTTAAACAAAACAAATTCTAAGTCTAGCGGTTTTACAAACAATATGGAAAATTTTCAATGGCCTAGCATGCCTTGCATTTGGCACATGAACATAGTGCAACAACATTAAAAAGATTTGAATCCATGAGTGGGAAAAAAATGCATACATAAAAAACCTTTAATGACATAAAAAACTTTCCAAACAATATGAAAAACTCTCCAATGGCCTATAACACCTTATATTTTGCATATGGATAGAGCATAATCATTAACAAGCTATGAATCCATGAGTAGAAAAAATACAATATATTAAATATCATTAAGAGGTGAAATTATTCTCCAATCAACATGAGAATTTTCCAATGGCCCATAATTCCTTTTATTTTGCATATGGACAGATCACAACATTATTAACAAACTTTGAATCCACTAGTAGAGAATAGAAATTCATTAAACAACCTAAAATAATAAAAAGTCGGAGACCACTATTGCAACACAAAAGATAAAAAATACGAAAAAAAATGTATTGAACATCATTGCTCATATTAACATTACAACTATGACACTACACACTCCCAAAGTTGTCCACTTAAAATTGACACTCTATTACCTTTTGTAAGCATAAATTGAAGGGAAATAATATATGATCATTGTGCAACTTGTATTTAGCAGGAAAGGGTGAATGTCAAATTACAACAGTGGTATACACTAGTCCATTGTGTTATCATGGATCTCTACCTTCGTCATGCGCAATAATTTAATATGAATTACACATACTACATAGAAAACTTTAACGCAAGGGAAATCAAAATTAAATATTATTTGAAACTAAACACATCATGGGTTTCTTTTCCGTTCAATGTTTTCTAGTGCTAAATTTACAAGTCATGCAAGTTATAGTTGTACTTTTTAAACCTTTTACATTAATGCAATGCACACACATATTCTTAACACAGAAAATAAAAAAATTGCAATCACACATATACACAAATATTTACCCTGGAAACCCAATTGGGAAAACCAACAACTTGTTTTAGAGCCCCACCTCTAATTCTATTTATAATACAAATTCATTGCTTACAATACAATATATAGGATCTCACGGAATCCAAAAAAAACATAATCCATTGACCCAGATTAGATTACAACCTTAATTCCTTAACTGGAATTAGAAAACCATGGGATGAAATATCATGTGCCACTAAATAGAAAAAGGAGAAAGACCGTCCAAAAATTTGGCAAATAAACCCCCCCAAAAAAATTAGGGGCTCCACCCCGAAACCCCTAATAGGGGTACCCACAATCGTGCAATGAATATAACACATACCCAACATTCTCCCACTTGTTTTCTTTGCATACGGGGGTCAGAGACTTTCATGATCAATAATCTAGTAAAGAGCACAATAAACCGATACACTTATCTTCATCAGAAATATTAATATCAACAGACAATAACTGACTTACCACAATATTGAAGGTGGTCATATGCTATGTTACTGAGTCTCCATCTTTCATCCTCAAGTTGTACAACTTCTTCTATGGGAAAAGTTTGTTTACCAGGGACTTAGACTGATACAAATCCCCTAATGTATTCAATAATTCCTTGGCTATAGCTTCCCCTGACACATTTAGTAATAATGAATATGAGAGACACAATTGGATTGTGATCTTTTCCTTCTGATCCAAATTTACCCAATATTCCATTGACATTCTCGTAGGTGCAGTACTTGGATCTAAAACAACCCATTGATATTTATCTACCAAAACAACTCAAAAATTTTCCCATTGAATTTTTTGATCTCTATTTTTGAACTACTCACCATTTCTTTTCACCACAAGAATCGATACTACAGAGCTCCCATTCTAACAAGGTTTATCATAGATGCGAGCCAAACACTTCGTCACAAAGACGTTCCCCTGAAGCCAATAATTGCTCTGATACCAAATGTAAGTTTTAAACCTTTTACATTAATGCAATGCACACAAAAATTATTAACACATAAAAGAAAACAATTGCAATCACACATATACATATATATTTACCATGGAAACCCAACCGGGAAAACCAACAAACTGTTTTAGAGTTGCACCTCTAATTCTACTCATAATACAACTTTATTGTTTACAATACAATAGATAGAATCCTGTGGCATCCAAAAAAACCTCTAATGCATTGAGCCAGATTAGATTACAACCTTAATTCCTTAACCAAAATTAAAAAACTATGGGATGACATACCATGCGCCACTAAACCACCAAAGGCAAAAGTCTACCTAAAAATTTGGTGAATAAACCCCCCCCCCAAAAAAAAAAAAATTCAGGGGCTCTGCCCCCGAAATTCCTAATAGGGGGACTCACAATCGTGCAAAGAATATAACACATACCCAACATTAACCACTTTTTTGTCCCACAAGGTCTACATGCCTAGTGTAATAAAAATCTATCTATCTTAGTTCATAATGTTCTCCTTCATTTCTCTTACATTTTTGTTATTATTATTTTTTTCAAAAGTTTATTATATTATTATAGAATTTTAATGTTGTTGACAAATCCCTTTGCACAATGATTTGATTGTTTAGTTTACAGAGATGATCCTTTCAAATTCAAACTTGTGACTTCAAAAGAAGAAACACATGGTCTTGACCATTACTCCCACTCAAGCTATACAATAACAAAATATTAATATTGTTTGTACAATTATGCAAAAACAAATCTTAATGTCATATACATAGATGGGCATAAATTCATCTTAATCCCAAATCTAATAAGTACTAAGAAATTATGACCTAATGGTTGAGATTTGGGTTCACCATGCAATTAATCTTGGTTCAAGTCCCCATGGATATAGAGTTCTTCCCTTGTGTCTATGAGGGAAGGATTTTGGCCTCCAAAACTAAAAGGAAATAAAGACACTAACCATAAAACCTTATATAATTCGAAATATAAACCTATAAATACATCAAGATGAATTTATGATATTATTTGATTTTTTTTAAAGATTTTTTTTGTAACTTTACTTCAAAAATAATTTTAACTATAATCCTAATAATTTTATTTTTAAATGTTAATAATATACCATTTAAAACAATTTTATTATTTAATAAATTAATTTACTTTAATAAAAAATAAATTAAGGATTACATGAAACCTTTAGATTTGACATATCCTTCACTTTCTTTACATCTTGCTTACTTATATGGACTAACACTACAAATGCTAAGAAAATTTATTAAAAAATATTATGCCATTTTGAGAAGAACTAATTCAAATAGGGTTCTGATGGTATTCGAAAACCTTTTTTTTCAATTTTTTTTTAGGAGAAACAAAATCTACTTGAGCACTAGTTATGATTTTTAAATAATTATCCCACTTTTAAATGAAGCAAAGATTCTAAAATTATTAATGAAGATTTATCAAACCTTATGTAATATAAATTATATTACATATGTTATAAAATTAATATTATTGTGTTTGATTTTTAAGTTTAAAATACAAAATATTTATACTTTATGGTAATATTGATATTTTAATTAGGTTAGGGGTTAGTTTTATTGACAATAGTTAATATTGTCAAGTATTTGGTTAGGGAGTTGTTGATCGAAAAAATTGATCATCTAGATTCCCTGCTCTTGGGATAATAAAAAAATTCCATATCAGAAGAAGGAAATTTTGGTAGATTATCAGTGCATTGTGTATCCTTAGTCTCATATTCGTCATGCATTTTTCGGATTCAAAATCCAAGTTCGTATGCTCAAGGTATCCAGGATTTTGTCTAACCTACCAAACAACATTTTTTTCCATGTGCAACATAACTAAGATATTCTAGGAACCATGATTATATTCTTGGAAGCACGATGATTTTCTTGAAACACACTTATTTTTCTTGGTTCCATTCTTCGCACTTAATACTAAGTCTCATTTTCTTAGTTCTTCATTCCATTCATTTTCTTGGTTCCACTCTTTTCTTTTCTTTTTTGTAAGTGAGTGTGAAATCCTATATTACTGAAAGAATTTATGATACAAAAAGGGAAGGGGAATCCCTTGATCTTCCAAAAAGGAAACCAGATCAGGGATCCCGGAGTTGCATTGTCTAAGAGAGCAGGGGGAGGGTTGGGCCACCTCCATGGGAAACCGACCCAGTCCTCCATAAACCAGTTTGAAAGACAAAACCATAACTTATACAAAAAAACATAACCAAAAAACAGGGGTAGCTCCTATCCTGAAAACACCTTGACCTGGGGCTGAACCTGTGCTAGTCAAGGATGATGGGATGTCTTGCATCACCATCCTTTCTTGCCTCATTCTCCTTCCTCTGCTCCACCATGCGCATCTTCCTGATACAAGCTGGTGTTCTACTCCAGTCTGTTGGAGTGATTTCCATGTGGTGGACATAGCGTAAGTAAAGGTGGAATTGGCCTGCCATTCGTTCCATTTTTTTCTTTTGGCTCCTCTGGTTCTCATCTAGTCTTTTGGCACTGGCCTCCAGGTTGCTAAGGCAACTGAGAATTTATGTGAGAACCTTCTTGTGGTCCCTAATAGCCTCCCTGCTGGTCTCTTTCCGGTTAGTGTTCATCTTGCCTATCATCATTTTTGTTCGCTAGGCCTCCTCCACCGTTTTGTGGTAGAGGGTTGTTCTGGGATATGTAGCCCTTGGTCCCTTATCCCATCTGCTTCTTGAATTAGTTATGTCCATGATTTTCCCTTGCGTGTGGTGTTGATTTATCTCTCCCACCTACTGATGATCGCTTTGCCCTTTGGATCGACCTGTGTGAGGAAGGTACCCTTGGATTCTCTAGCCACTTGCTCCATTCTTGTGATCCTCTGGGTGCTTGTCAGAGGTTCTTTTCCCTGGGGGCTTCTCTTACTATGGGTTTTCTTCATTCTTACCAACTCAGCTTGCTTCTAGTGGTTGTTGTCTTGGGTTCTTCTCCCGTGCCTATTCACCCCTTCCTAGTATGTAAGATGGGCTCTGTAGTTGCTCCTCACCAGTCTGTGGCTATTCTTGGTGTTTCTTCTTTTATGGGATTTCCCCGGCTGTGGGCTTGTCCCAACAATCATGGACCGCTCATAAAGGTGTACCTTTTTCACTGTTTCAGAGTGTGTTCTCTTAGGAGCCCTGTTGTCATATCTGCATCAATCCTTTTCCCTGCACGAAGTACGACAATCATTACCACTCCCCATATCTGTACTTGGGTGAGGTGTATCCATACTCAGCCATTGGAAACCCTTTTGTCCTTCGTCCTTTTTCGCCTGCTGATTAACTTTTTTGCTTTCCCAAGGGCAAACCATGTACTTCTCCCTATTGACAGGACCGTGGTGTCGTACCTCCTCTTGTTGTGTGACTTGGAACTGCATTGTAATTCATGTTTTGGTGGTGGGATATCGGATTCTGCCTGGATCCTATGTGCCCTTCATTTATTTTTGCACCTCCATCCTCGATGTGGTCATCTGTACTTCGGCCACCGTCACAGTATTTTCCCACTAGTTGGATGTAGTCAGTTCGGAACTGACCATTCAAGATGTTACTCCAGATAGTGTCCAGTTATGTTCCTTCCTTGTCGACCCCCTCATTAGAAATTATGTCCGCTAGTCCATTCGCTGACCTCCATGCCCAACACAACTCCACTATGATCCCCATCTACAAGTGCTCCTGAATTTTTTGCAGGGACCGTGCCAAGCGCCAATGCCTCTGAATTTTACCCACTCTGGTACCGTTTTGGAGTCTCCTTACTGTGTTGATAACTAGTGTGGAGTCTCCTTCCACTATGACGTTTGTCATCCCTTCTTGGCTTAGAATATCAGGGCCGGTCTCCAAGGCTCTGAATTCCGTGGCGTTGTTTGTTGAGTTTCCTAGACTCCCAGTGTACAGTTGGATGATATTTCCTTTACTATCCTTGATTACTCCTCCCATTCCTATATGTATTGGGTTACCTTTTGACGCCCCATCAGAATTCATCTTGAGGGAGCCTAATGGTGGGGGTTTCCAGTTGTGCTCACCTACTTAGAGTTGCGGTGGTCATATTACCTGATTGGGGTTGCGTCCATCTTTCAGTTGGAAGGCTTCTAGAATGCGGGAGTCCTGGTCTGTGAGTTACACTCCTCCTATATGGAAGTTGCAACTCTGTACCATTTCCTTTGTCATGGAGATTATTGTTTCCTTGATCTTCCCTTCCGGCCAGATTTGGTTCCTGAATATGCGTCGTTTCCTTTCCTTCCCGAGATGAGGGTCCAACAGAGGTTCACCTCTTCGTTTTCATTGTAGTTATCTTTCCAAGTATTGATAGTTGCGAAGATGTTACCTCAGATCCTATTTGACTGTCGGAAGATACCTACCACCCAGTCCTATATTTCTTATGTGTAGGTGCATTCGTCAAGGAGATGGTTCATGGTTTCTTCCTTGGCTTGACAGAAGTGACATCTAGAAGGACCTATGAATCCTCTTTTTCTTAGGTTTTTGCAAGTTAGAATTTGGTTGTGGAGTATTAACCATTGGAAAATTTTAATTTTTGGCTAATGGGGGTCGTTCCAGAGCTTATCCCATTATTGTGTCGGTTCTTCTTGGTTCTGGTCCGCAATATAATGTCAGACTTATTTTAGATTGAATTCCCCGTCGTCTTTTTGTCCCCATCTCAGCTGGTCATTTCCTTCCATGACTGCAATTTTTATTCTCCCCAATTCCTCCTCCACCTCTTTTATTGTTGTTGCGGTTTGGGCTCTATTCTGTGGGGTGAGAGTGTTCTAGATTCTCCATTTGTTGCGACCTATTTCTTGATTCCAGTAATGGTAGACTCTGGTTTTACCTTGTGCGATCAACTCTGTTTGGAGTGTCTCCCTGTCAGGTTTCTCCATTCTGGGTTTCTGTTTCCATGCATCCTCCCAGAATCTGGTTGTTCTGCCATTCGTAACTACCCAAAAGTTGTATGTCTGAATCCAGGCTTTGTTGCGCTAGGCTAGGTTCCATATGGTTGAACCTTCCTTGATTCCTCTGAAGCATATTTTGTCTTGGTCGCTTATGTATGGGGCATACTTTTCCTTCCACAGTTTTACCCATGGTGTAGTAGTTTCTTTGACCCAACACCACCAAAGTTTCCCCCCGTAGGCGTCATTGGTCACTTGCGGGTCTTGTAGCCCTAGACTTGCTTTGTTTTTTGGTTTACAGACCTTCTCCCAAGCCACCAGGGCCCATTTTTTCCTTGTTTCCGCTCCTCGCCACAGGAAGTCCTTTGGAAGGTTCTTATTTCTTGTAGAACCCCCTTGGGGTTGGGAAAACAGATATCATAAAGGTTGGGATTGCTTGCAAAACAAACTTGGTCAGAATAAGTCTTGGCTAGGTTGAGGGATCTATACGTCCATATTTTCACCCGTTCCTGTAATTTGTTGATTATTCCTTCCCAAGTGGACATTTTGTAGGCTTTGTATGTCAGGGGTATGCCCAAGTACTTAGTTGGGATTTCTTTGCGTTCAAAGCCCAGAATGTTGGCCAAATTCCTTTGGATTGCGAGGTTGGTATTGAAGAAGAAGATCATAGACTTGGAATGGTTGATCTCTGCACCTGACACTTCCCCAAACTCTTCTAGGATTCGTTTGTATTCTTTTGTTTCCTTGACTGTGGGTATGCCATAAAGTGAGGTGTCATCCAAAAACTGTTGGTGYGTAGAAGTAGGAAAATTTTTGAAGGGTTTGATACTTGTTATTTCACCTGTTGCAGTTGTGCTTTTAATGCTTCGTCTAAGACCTTCCATCATCAGAATGAAAAGGAAGGGGTACATCGGGTCTCCTTGTCTGATGCCTCTCGTGGGCCAGAAAGGTTTGGTTGGGGCTCCATTTATTAGCAGTGAGTAGCTTTTTGTGGACACTAGGTTGACTATCCAGCTGATCCAGTGTTGGGTGAAACCGAAAGCTTCCAAGGTCTTGACCATATAGTCCCAGCTAATTTTTTCATAAGCTTTTGCTAGGTCTAGTTGTATTATCATTCCCCCTCTCTTTTGAATCTTTAGGGTGTGGATCAGTTCGTGGGCATGGATAATATTGTCCATTATCTGTCTTCCTTCCATGAAGCCTTCATGTTCTTGTGAGATCAAAGAGGGTAGGAGGGGTTTCAATCTATGTGCTATAACTTTGGAGATTATCTTATAAACCACATTGCACAGTGCTATAGGTTTGTAACGATCAGGGATTTTGGCTTCATTTTATTTGGGGATTAGTGTAATCATTGTAGCATTTAGTGCTTTTAGAATGGAAGTTGACCTTCTAGATTCTTCCACAACCCTATAAACGTCTTGTCTGACAATTTCCCAGCAGGCTTTGAAAAAATCCACTGTGAAGCCATCTGGACCTGGGGCTTTCCCATTGGGCATATCTTGGAGTACTTGGTCAATTTCCTCCTCCGCAATGGGTTTGTTCAGGTTGTTATTTAGTTCCTCGATGACCAGGTGGGGGATATGCTAGATTATCCTTTGTATGGCCTCCGTTATGTCCTAGTTGGGTTCCTGTGCTATCCCGTGGAAGTGGTGTACCAGAGTAGTTTCGATCTCCTGATGTGACTCTCTCTCTATTCCATCCTGGTCCTTAATCTTCAGGATTTTGTTATGGGCTCTTCTGGCCATGGTTGTTCTATGAAAAAACTTGGTGTTTTGTTCTCCTTCCTTTAGCCATCTGATACGAAACTTTTCTCGCCATAGTGTTTCTTCTTGTTGGCATAGAGCTTCCCATTCCTAGGTCATCTGGATCTCTTCCTTTTTCCATTCATCCGTATAGCCCTCCAATATGCAGGTTTCCTGGAGTTTTTTCATTTTTATCTTCTATGTTTTCTCTTGGTTTATGTTCCCAAAAGTGTCCTTGTTCCACTCCTTGAGCCTGTATTTGATATACTTTAGTTTCTTATAGAGTTTGAAAATCCTTGTCCCTTGCTCTGGTTGCTCCTCCCACCACCACTATTTGATTCTTTCCTTGAAGGTCAAGTGTTCAATCCAAAATTTCTCAAATCTGAAGGGTCTATCTTTTGTGTGGTTTGGAAACCTGCTTCCAACTTCACTTTCCAGTGATCAGATCCCTCCCAGGGGAGGATGTTGCAATCTAAGGTTAGCCCCTACATAATGATTGACTCCAATACTAGGAATCTGTCGATTCTTGTTTCTACCTGATACTGGTTCATCCATTTATTGTTCCAGGTGAACTTGCCATTATTAGTTTTGAGGTCTACCATCTCCGCTGTGTCTATGAACTTTGAGAATTATTATGCATGCCTATCCAGTCTTCTTGTACCTCCTCTTTTCTCCGCAAGTGATGTGATGATGTTGAAGTCCCCTGCCAGGATCCATTGGAGGTTGTTGGATCAGGTTTTAAGATCTTCTAAGTCCCGTATCATTCCTCTCTTTTCCTCTGACACCTGGGGCCCATACACATTAGTGCATAGAATCACCTCTTTGTTTCCAATGATTTTCATGCGAACCATGAGGGTGTGCATGGTCGCTTTAGATACTACTAGGCTCAGTACTTGTGGGTTCCACAAGGTGAGAATTACTCCTGCCATTTTGTAGCCTCTGACAACCACCGTCTTGTACTTGTGCCATTGTTGTTTACCGATTTCCTCCATTCTGTCTATATTGCATTTTGTCTCTTGTATAAAACAGAGATCTATTTGTTCTTGCTTTAGTCTATTCCTAAGGATTCTTTGCTTTCTTGGGTTGTTTAGGCCTCTTATATTCCAGGTTATAACCTTCATTTTAAACATGTGGGGGGGATTTGGGGAAGAGTTTCTTGATCTTACCCGAGTTTATCAGTAGCGCTCCAAGCTCCTGTAGGGCTACACTATTTGATTTCCTGCCTTTTTTCCTCTGCATCTTCTTGGGTGAGAGTTGTGGTTGTTCCTTGCCAGATTTGACTCCCAAGTGTCCAATATCCCCATGTGTGTGCTTTAGTCCTCTGTCTTTGGCTTCCTCCCTTAAGAGAAACAGGTACTGAATGCGGTCAAGTTGCTATGTTGGAACATTGTCTACTCCTTGTCTTTTCCATTGCTCTAGTATGTTCGAGAGATCTATCCCTTCCCTTTCCATAAGGTCTATGAGATCAGGATATTCTATTCCTACTTCGCTTGGGGTCATTTCTGCATCTCCCTCTACTTCTTGCATGGGGGTGTTTTCGTCTCTGATTTCTCCATCCATTGGGGTTGTGAAACTCCCCTATTCCTTCTTGTTACTTGGCCGATCAATGGGCTCATTTGTTGCTTGTTCTCTGGTTTCTTGATCTTTTTCCAAATCCTTTTCGTTTTCTGCCCCTTTTTTATTTTTGTCCCTTCCTTACGATTTATTATGGGTCTCCAAGTTAGTTCTTGTTGGGGTTCTGCTCTACTTTTTGTTTGCTCTGCTTCTGGGGTTCGGTTTTATAAACCCATCCTCATCCTGTTGTGGTTTGGGGTTTTCCGATTCCTGTTTTGTATTAAGAAGGAATTCTCTGATCAGGTGGCCATGTTCATGGCATCTTCTACATCTGAAGGGGATTTGTCTGTAATCTATGTTTTGGATCCATTCCTCATCCCTGAATTCCAGACTTATGGCTTCTGGGAGTGCTCCCGACACATCCATTTCTATGCAAATTCTTGCATAAGATGTATATCTCCCTTTTAGGGTGGCTTCTAAGGTCTTCACATATTTCCTCAGTTTGTTTCCTATTGCTTCAAAAGTAGAGGGTAACCAGTAGTCTAAAGGTAAGAAATAAAATCTCAGCCAAACTGACACCTTTTTGAAAGTCTCTTTTTTTTTAGGAGAAGTTTTCCTTCCATGGTCGCATGTACAGTCCTGTTGAGTCCTAGAAGTATGGGGCCCCCTCAAAGACTCTATCCATGTCCTCCAAGTTCATGAATACTACTGTGAAGAAGCATTTAGAGCCCAGGTGGAGCTCCACTTCTCCATTTGGCTTCCAATGGTATTTAATCCAATTGTGCAACATTCTTTCTATGGGCCACAAACCCATGAACTTGCATATTAGCGCATGCATCTTCATCTGGTCCTTGTAGAGTTTTGTTTGCGGATCCTCCAATATCACCTTGGGTATCATTGTTGTTTTGGGTTTGCATGGGTTGCGCCCTTCTGCCCCGTTGGGCGTCGCTGTGTCTTGTGCCTCCCTATGAATTTCTTTGCCTTCTTCTCCCATACATTCACTTCTACCCTGGTTCCTTTCCTGACCTTTTTCCAGGTCTGATCCCGAGGTGCCTGTCACTGGTGCCTTGAAAACTATTCCTCTTGGCCCTTTCCCTTTTTCTAACACTACATGTTTGTATGAGGGGGTACCCTTACCCCCCCCCCTACCTCTACACACCTTACCCCCGCTCTATCTTCCCTTTCTCCATCCCCTCTCCATTCATCCCTCTCCCCACTCACCCACACTTAACCATTTTTCCCCTTACTCTTTCCTTACCTCCTCTGCATGCAAACCTGTTGACCTAATCTTTTATCCTCCCTCACCCTGCATCCCTCACTCCACATTCACATTCCCTTTCCCCTCGCTCTTCCCTCACGACCTTCCACACTTGACCATTTTTTAATCCCTCTCACTCCCACATGTGGGCGTACACTCCCCCCTCACTCCTCATTTGCACTCCCTCTTCTCCCTCACCTTCCCCACTTCTCTCTCCTTATTCCTCCTCTCTCATTCACTTCCTCATTCACTTAACCTTTTATCCTAAGTTTCATACATTATACCAACAACCAATGAGATCTTTCCACGTGGAATTTAATTATTGGTGCATCCTCAACAAATGAGATCCTTCCACATGGCATACCACAATTGGTGACACATGGAACACCACAATACATTATACCATCAACCAATGAGATATTTACACATGGAATTTAATTATTGGTGCATCCTAAACTGATGATATCCTTCCACATGGCAGACCACAATTGCTAACAAACGACAATGAATGGGAGTGTGGCATGTGGCACTTCATGGTGACCCATCACGTAGTGACACGTGGAGACATATGGAAGCTGACTCATATCCATTGGGTGCTAACTGGGCATGGGTGGAGGATGACTAGTCAGTCAAAATATTAATTATTTAATTAATTTCTTAAGGGGTCGAATGCCAAGTTTCCATAATCTTTTCTTGGTTCACATTAAAAGCATGGCATAATTTTATTATATAGCATCAAATATCAAGAAATACCATGCATGTGGGATAAGTTTTATGAATAAAAGTCGAATTTCTTAAGGGAATGGATGAAATATAAAATCAAGGGCTAAGATTAACCCACGATTTAAATGAATCGTTGTTGAGCAGCAAATTTTTGGAAGCCATAACTTGAGATCCGGGAGTCAGACTTGAGAAAAATATACCTTGTTGGAAATTTAATTTGATGAGGAAGATGATGGAACATGTTTTAAGAGATGAAATTGGCCATGATGCTCTCATAAATTGAAAGAAAATTCATCTTGATTTGTGTGGTTTGTTTATAGATCTGCTTGGAACCTCAACTTCCTGAAGTCATATCTTGAGATCCAGAACTCCAAATTGTGCTCGGGAGGAATCGTTGGAAAAATGAGATGATGAATATTTTATCTGGAATATTTCCCATGGATAGAAGGGAAAATAGCTTACTCAGAAAATTAAAACACATTCTATTTTTCAAAGTAAAGTTTATTAAATAAAATTTATTAAAGGAATAAGTGGGCCCTACTTGGAGGAAAAAATTTCAATGACAAAATTCATTAATGAGAATCAAATGAAAAAATAATTAAAAGTGTTTTACTCCAAAAAGGAATCATGGAAAGTTCTATAAAGGAAAACCTTAACTACTTCAAGAAAACTGAGAGCAAATTTTAAAAGGAGAAGAGAAGGAACCATCAAGAGTTTGGCAGTCAAAAGTTTCTATAGTGGCGAAGAGTCTGCAAGAAGCAAAGCTCTATCTCTCCAAGATTCATTGGAATGATTTGCTAAAGATTATGTCTCTACATCTTCTTCTTTTTTGTTTCTTTCCATCAAATCTTCCATGAATGTAGAACAAGAAGATTTGGGTCTAAGCAGTTCTTTCTTTGAAATCTACAGTCATCTTGTAACATTTCAGTTTTAAAAGAGAAAGATCCCTCCTTGTAAAAAGGAAATTGCTATTTCATTCAATTTATTAGTTGTCATTGAGACTTTGTAGAGGTTGTTTTAGCTTTCTTGTTTATGATATTATTAAACTTGTCATATTTGGGATTTTTTATAAATTTCTTATGCAGAGAACTACTCGGGGCACTACATTAGTGATTTCTCTGACTTGATTTGAAAGCATGTGATTTCAAATGTATTGCCTATCAAAAAACAAAAATGGGTTGTAATGAAGTTATTATTTAAATTTCTTTGAAGGCCTTTTCATTTCTTCATCTTGCAAAATTCATATCAGATTTTGAGTTCATTTTATCTTACTAGAAAGAAAGAATATTTGTTAAAGGGAGATTCCAAAACCTTGTAGACACAAAATTTTGTTGACACACTCTATTCATTATTTTCTTTAAATGATCTGATGTATATTTGTAATCATCGTATATAAGAGATTTTCCATTTGTATATATAATATTTCTTGGAAGGTCTTTCGGGGTTTTCTCTCTAGCATTCACCCCTTACATTCATTGCAAAACCATACAAAGAATCTTCTAATATTTGAACCAAAGAGGAGTACCACCTCTATAAAAATGAAGGGGGATTCATATCCTCGTGAAGTTCTTGTTTGGGTATTGACCAATCTAAACATCAAAATGAGTGAGTTAACAAGTAAGTAAACTCAACCTTTCTAGTAAGACTAAGTTTTTGTTTTTGTTTTGTTTGATAAGGAAAAGTTTCACCCTAGTCCTTTTTTTTTTGAAATTTCAACGATCTAGGTCTTTTTAAAATGGGCTAAAACCTCCAAGGGAAAAGTTCCATGGTCAAACTTCCCATCGATCGAGTAGAACTATAACTTTAGACAAAACTCTTATCAAATTTAGGGAAATTATTTGGAAAAAAAGGGGTTTGTCCGGTTATTAACTTTCTCCATTTGGCTACTTCCATGTTTATAAGTGTTCGATTGGAATCCCCTTGGATGAGGTGCACTAGTCCACACCAAAAAAACCACCCTCTTTGAAAGGGCCCCAAGTTATAGAAATATTTTCTAAAGTCAAAGGATGAATGGATTTCTTTGAGAGTAAGCCAATCTTATAATAAATGAACCCTCTTTCCGACCACAAATCTGATGAGAATATGACCAAAATTTCAGGATGCACAAAGTTCTACAATGATCAAAGATTCATTCATGGTGGAACAATGTTATTAGGGGTTTTTCCTAATTCCGAATCAACATAGATTATCAAAAAATGGTTAGAGTTTGGGATCAATGCGAATTCTGACTTTCTATATCACCAAATTCAAATAACATGGAGAGAATTTTATTACAAGATTCAATAGCTCCAATTTCATTTAGAATGATAATGAGATTGTCGAAAAGTGATGAAAAGTTCAAATTTGTACAATGACTAATTATATTTTATTCATATTGTTTGTGGAGGGGTCAAACTCTATATTTTATTTTGCTCCATTTACTCCATTTAGTTAATGTTCTCTTTTCACCCATTCCAAGTTTGATTATATTGCATAATTTTGTGTTGGCATTGTATATTAGTTTGTTTCTTTCTCATGTATATGAATCTCATGTCTTGCTACCAAATTTATTTAATATTCTCTTTCAATTATTGGAAATTAGTTTCTCAATCATTTCTAAATGAACATCCAAATAAGTGCTTCATAATTTCACCGGGCTTCTTAGACCTTTGAACATTCTTCAAATTTTAAAAACAATTCAAACCTCTTCAGATTACAAAATAAGATGACATAATTCTCTCTAGCAAGGTGAAACTTGCATGAAATTTAGCAAAGGTTTTGGAAAGGTTGGACATCTTTTGAACAAATTTTAAAACCTCTTAAATAGGGATGTCTCGACAATTTATTATGTTCTTTTGCAATTTCATATAGATTTTGTTGAAAATGGTTAAAACATTGTAGATACTCAAAATGTTAGCAATTTTATTGAATGTTGGATTCATAACAGGGATAATGACTCTTGTTTAGTAATTTGTCTGTATATATTTATTGCCAAAAAAAACAAATTTTATAAATCCTCAATTTTACAAAAATGGTATTACTAGTAATTATTGTTTGAATTTCATATTCATATGATTATATACTAGAGTCAATCATTCATGGCTTGTGGAAAGAAATATTTAAAACAACATTTAAGAAAGGTAGACTTGCAAAACTATTAAAAATATAACAAATTCTTTTATTATAATATTCACTAGATATGTTTGGTAAGTGAGTACAAGAAAAATAAAGGGATGTGGGATACAAAGGTTTTCTTAATAATGATTGTTTAAGGTCTTCAACTAGATGGGCGTGAAGACCTTTTCCAAAGTCCTCAAGGAGATGGAACTTGGGGTTTCTCTGATGCCCAAGTTAGGAAAGTAAATGCCTTGGGCATGAAAACGTGCAACCGAGCTTTCCCAAGTATGAAGAGACCAAGAAATTTAGGTGTGTTGGCATGACGAGTGAACCAAGGTTGGGCATGCCAGTCCCAAGGGGAAGGATGATTAATGAGTGCATGGGTTCATTTGTGCGACTGGGTTTGTGAAGGGGCACGACGATTGTTTGGGAAACTAGGTCCACTAAGGGGCGCGACGATTCATTTGGGCGACCGAGTCCGTGAAGGGGTGCACCGATTCATTTGGATACATGGGTTCACTAAGGGGCGTGACACTCCCAAAGGATGTAATGATTCACGATGGTGACCTGTTGATGCCCAAAAGTGAAACATAGGATACCTTCTTGCAAATGGTTGAAAACGCCTTATTATTTAACTATATTTAATAAAATACTAATAGGTGGGACCCCTTGTGTGACTTGTGTGACTATGACGAAGAGACGACAATTATGCTTGATGTTCTTATGAGTTGGATGAGATGAGATCTACGGTTTATTTTATTTTAGAGTCTCTGACAAAATAATTAATCAAATGATGTTATGGGAGTTATGATTTAAAATGGAATGGTGTTGTTTTTATATAACACTCACAAGTATTATTATGTTACATGTATTTTGAAGAAGGACCTCAACTCTATGATTAATTTATATGTGTGATATGGTGATTTTATGCCACAAGGATTACACGCATTGTTTGAATTGGAAGTAAGGTTGAAACATGGTATCCCTAGAAATTATTTGATACATGTCACATTGGAATTTTTAAACAAGGGTTGGCGCATTTGTTAAATTGGAGACTTAGGGAAATTGTGGTGTATTCAACTTGCATTAAATTGATTTGGAGTTAGTGGTTGATGTGATGTATGTTAGCTTGCTCATACTAGATCTAGATGAATGTAGATACGACGTGTAGTAAATGCATGTCGCTCTAACCCTCCTCGAGCCTGCCACCATAGTCATTTTTCATTTCCTCTTGTTGGTTGTTGTTGCTCCATTTTGTTCGGTCGTGGAAGAGGTATACATGCTTGGTTGTTTCTCCTTAGCAATTTTTACATAGGTATGGGTTTCTTGCTACTCCATCCATGAATATTTCTCTCTGATCTTTAACTAAGTCAACAATTGTCTCTTGTGTTTTCTCGTTGTCTGTGCATTTCCAAAGTTTATAATATATGGAGTTTTTTACTATGTATGGATTGGTGGTTAAGTGTTGGTCTCTGTGGAATTGTATTTGAACCATGCACATTGAAAATATGTGTGGATGTTCTTACTGTATATGGTATTCATGCTTTACTTGTGGGAAAGAATACAGTTGGGGACAATCGAGCCTGCCTTGCCCCTTGTTTCTTGTTTTGGGTTTTCTTCATAAGAGTATCACTGCTCCTTACCTATGTGTTATATGAACACTCCGCCTATCATTTAAGTTATTATTCTTCGTGCCCATTGTGCCTACTTCCTTGTAAAAACTCTGTGAATATAAATGTGAAGTTTTGTAGAAGTATTAAGCTTTGCATGCTCCTTTTGGCTAAACCCTCAATTTGGTCAGCTCGTCCCCCTCACCGCATTACTCTTCACTATTGTGTATTGAACCATGTGTATTGGAAATTATTTTGGAGTGGCCAACCCAGAATTTAATAAAGGCATTGTTCATGCTCATTTTTGGTCATGGGTTTAGTCAATTATTTGTTCTGCAAAAATAGAAACAATGTTACGCCCACTCATGTGTATGGTAATACAGTCTATCCTGTGGAGATATTGGGGCAGTGGCAGCATTAAAAAATATTTTTTTAAGGGATACAACCTACTGTGTGTTTGATTTTGTATGAAAGGAATACCTCTGTGGATGAATTATCTATACGCTAAATGTGTTTTGTGAACCAAAATGAAAGGGATTTTAGGAGCGTTGTTATTTGAAGTTTCAATTTTGAATTATGTTATACAAAGGGATCCTTTTGGGGGCCACTTCGTGGAACCCTGTAGTGATTTAAAATGTATTGGTGATTATATGATCGACATAGTCTATCCTTTCCTCCATTATTTGTTGTGTTGGATATGATTATTACGATGTTGTTCACTCCTCGACTCTGTTATACACAAGCAATATTATTATTGTTAAATAATTCCTGGGAAATAAAATATAAATTAGTTTTTGTGCAAAGAAGTTTCTAATTCAAATTAGCATCCTTGAAAAGAAACACCAGTTTTGGGTTGTTCTTTTTTAAAACAGGGTGTTGTTCAATTTTGAAGCAGTAAGGGGTTTTGAATTTTAATTGACGTTGAAGGTGGAATTGTTTGATATAATAGAACAATATCCACAGGAGTCCTTCCATTATACCATTTTACGCAAAATACACTCCCCTCATTATCCCAATTTCATTTTTCACTCCCTATTCTGTTGTTATTCATTTTTAAGGAAAATTCTGTATGAAAATGAAAGAAATGAAGTGGCATCAATTGATGATTGGTATTATGAGATATGTTTAGATACACAGTTGATTGGTTTTTGTTGATTTCTTGAAAAAAATTCATAAATCTTCCCCCCTCCATGATATCACTTTATGCTAAATACAAGCCCTCCATACTCCCAATGACCCTATCAATTCCCTGTTCGTGTGGCAATTAATGAATGTCATTTTTATGGATGGATTGCATGCGTCATGTAGTGAATAATAGAGCCAACTCTTGATTTATTTAATTAGAGTTTCATGTATAGGTTATTAAGAACTTTTCATGACCAGTTAAATATTGCTACAGGATGAGTGTTTTCAGCCGGGGCAGTAATGGATGAAATAATAGAGGCAGAGGTAATAGAAGCGAGGCTATAGAAGGCCTCAGTTTTCTATTCACTTTGATGCTAATCCACAAGAGTTAAACTAGTTGTTTCAATCTAGGTTTTTCAATTTGGTTGTCCATGGTATATTGAATCCCCGACCTGATAGACCCCCATTTAAACCTCATAATTTTCCTGACAGTCATGTTCCTCCACATGTGTCAATGCAGCCCGAAGTCCCCACTAGTGACGGTTGGAAAGAAACTTTCCACCAGCCTATCTCTCACCACCGTGGTTGTCCCACTGTGTCATTACCTTTACCACCACTAGTGAATCCTAATGCAAATTGCTCATGTTTGTTTTCCAATACAATCCTTGCACGCCAACAAAAGATTAAAAATTGATATCCCACAACCTATGCAAGAAAAAGGAAAAGCAATAGTATTCCCCTCCAGTCCATCCACAGAGTCTTCTAAGTCCGTGTCTTCACGTATGCACCTAAAATATGATTGCTTCCACGTGATCAATGAAATACAACCCCAAGGGTCTAACCAACCAAGGGCTACCCCAAAAAATTCAAGAGGAGACAACAATGATAAGAGGAAATATGCCACACAGCAACAAATGTGGATTTTAAATGTTTTTTTTTTTTTTTATGATATTGAGTGGTGAAGACAATGTTTAATGATTTTCAACATATTTTGGACAGCAAGCTTTATTTTGGAGATTTTTGTAGATAAGATGGATATATTGTTTTCTTGGGATATGTCCTTAAAATTTGTTGATATTTAAATATTTGATTTAATTGATATCCATGGGAGCTACAAGGGTGTCACATGATCCAAATGATAAATTTTGTATTTTATATTTGATGATTGGCAAAGAGAATGATGGGAGTCACAAGGGGTCCCACCTATTTAGTAATTATTAACTAGACCCTTATTTATATATTATTATTAATTATTTCTCCCTAAACTAATTAGTTAAGTTTATTTGACTTAGCTAAAGAAAGTAGTTGAACTACCTCAACTTATTGAGGTAGAATAAAGGTTCAATGAGAGGAAGAGACAAGGGGAGAATAGAAGGAGAATTACAAGACTAAGGTTTTCTCTCTAGCTAGTGAGATAGCTTCAATTTTCATTCATTTATGAGTTTACTTGAAATCCTAATCCTCTTGTTGACAACAGAGTCTTATTGAAGGCAACAAGATTCAAAAAACCGAATCATACTTTTCAACAGCTTGGTTTAAAGGTGTTTGATTCATCCTTGATAGTATGTGTATTCTTGTCTGTTTGTGAATTAATTTTCATGGATGATAAAGAATGTCTTGCAGAGTCAAATGGAAGCATTTTGTGGAAATATGACTAGATCATTAGTTTGAGTTTTATTTTACTTTCAGAGGATTTTTGTATGGTGCCCATCGGAGACCTCTAAATATGACTTTGGTGCATACCCTCACAGGGGTTTGTAAAGAGAAATAAACTTTTTGTATCTCAGAATGAAATAAAATCAGATTATTGTTATGTCTCATACATGTGTTTTCATGATTGGGTTATTCCTTTCTATTTTGTCTCCATGTTTACTTTATTGTAAAATATGTACACATTCTTGTAGCTTTGCTTAAATTTTATTTTTACATTGCAGCATATACAAATCATAAAATCAGCCTTAATCCTTGTAATTAATACTTGTGGATTGAGTGAATATTTTGAGGCTATAAACCCCGAGTGACATTCTGAATTGTCTTGTCTTAGCCAGGATAGATCTGAAAATGATTGAGTGAGGTACTCCATACCTTTTCTTCAAAAAAAAATTGGTGACAATACTGGAGAGATCTTCCATATCTCTCTAGTTGATTGTATTCACGATTATCTTTGAATCTTTCTGGGTTTTTTTTTTTAATTCTCTTTGAGTAATTTTTCTCATGATAGTACCTTCTACATGGCAGCCTAATATTGAACGTGGTCTTAAATACTAGACTAGCATTTCCTTGACCTTATTCAATACTATTCTAGAAACTGCTAATACCCGAGCTAAGATTGAACGCTCTTGGGAAGTAGTTGAACAAGATATAAGTATCTGTGAACACTGGGAATCCATGCAAAGGCATCCTAGAAATCAACAGTAACCTCTTGTTTCCTAAGTCTTTGGTCTTCCTTTTTTCATGTCCTCAAATCCTCTCACTTCTAGAAGAATAAGAGGATTTTCCCCTGAATATACTCCCATCATTGAAATAGGAAGAAGGAAATCCATTTTGTTGACCCAAGAAAGCACTCTAAGGAGGACTTGGTTTGATTCTGCCAACTCACCCTTTTCTCCCTTACCCATCACTTTCAAAATGGCATCTGCATGTGGTGCTAGTGGTGTTGGAGGTGCTTCATCATACCAACCTTCGGCCTCATCGGTAATTGGTAGTCTATATAGTCATCAAGTTCCTATACAATCGGCTACCAACCCTGCTAAAGTTATAAAGAAGTACGAGATTTTTTAGTTTGAGGAAGATGCTACGACCACCCCATGGAACATATCTTCTCCCTTGAATCTAACACCAACTACTCATCTGTTACCCAAGTTTAAATAGAATCTTACTAAGTTCTCATGGAATAATATTGTTTCTATAAACAAGCACCTAATGGAATTTTCTAATGTTTGTCATAATATCAGGGCTAACGATAATGATACATGCATGCACTTATTTTTCCACTCCCTTGAAGGGAAAGAAATAATTGATTTCTTTGATCTCGCTCCAAAGATACTTTCCACTTGGGAAGAGTTGGTTTATTGGTTCAAGTCCACTTATGGACAATCCAAGAGCCCGACTGAACAATTAAGGGAATATAACAACATTTCCTACAAAGATGGTGAGACTATTAAGTCCTTTAACCTCTGCTTCACCAAATTGTACAATCAAATCCCTGAACTAATCCACCCCTAAAGCCACGACTCTTTCATGCATTACTATAATGTTCTTCCCTCTCCTTATCATCATAGGCTCAAAGAAAAGGCTATTGACAATATTGGCTCCGCTCTCCACACTTTCCTGGACTACGAAGAGAAACTTGAAATTGCAGGTCTCCCTAAAGGAGATTCAGTCAAACAAACAGATATGTCTTCCCTCCTACAACTTCTTCAAGATATGAACAATCGAATGATAGCCTATGAACGAAAGGGGAATGCTCCCTCACTTACTCCTGGGGCATCTTATTCTTCTGCAACGCCTTTTAGGAATACAAATGAAAATAGTTTCCAGCCCAAGGCCATTATGTATCGCAGTTGATGTAACTTCTGCGAAGAAAATCATGAATAAAGTATTGGGGAAGTTAAGAAGAGTGCCAGAGACAAAATCTTTGACAAGAAGCCTGAAACCACTATCGTTGTTCTAGATTGGGCAGAACTGGAAGATGTTATGATCATAAATACTAGGAACAAATCTTATGCTCCTAAAGGGAAATACGATCCTCCTCGTACGTCTTCCACCCCAGCCTCATATTTACAAGGTACTAATGTACAAACTATAAAAATACCCAAAATTCAAGGAGTTCCTTCCCCTCTTGCCTCTTCCATGTATAACATCCTTAACCAATTGGCTAATATCAAGGATGATGCTACTCTTTTGGACATGGTTTTCGTCCCTGAACAACAAAAGAATCTCAAGAATTTATGGAAGGAAAGGCTTCCACCATAGACAATATTTTTGAAGAGACAAAAGAAGAGGATCCCACTGTAAATAAGATAGGTGTAAATAATTTTAGAAACCCTGTAAAAAACCCTCCATTTTTCATTTCTGTAAAAATTATGGATAAGATAGCCCATTGTTTCCTAATTGATGGCGGTTCGAGCCCAAGTGTAATGTCAAAAATCATCATGGAGGAACTAGTTTTATCATGCACTAATGTAAACTCTAGAAGTATGCTCTCCTATAACAGTCTGCAGCAGTCAACTATAGGTGAAATAAAAGATGTAACTTTATTTCTCTGTGCACATCCTGAAATAAGGACAACCCTCAGCATCCAAGTAATCGACATGCCAGTAAGCAACTATTTTATTATCTTAGGAAGAGACTGGCAAGCTCTAACAAGTGGATATATTTCTCTTGATGGAACGCACTTATCTGTTCCTTGGAATGGAAACAATATTATAGTCCTAAGATAAGGAAGAATTTCACCATACATAGAGAGAATTCCTCAATTGAATGTAAACTATCTTGAGGAAGACTTAGGGGTGTACTCTATCTTTGCTAATGAGGGTGACACTACTTTGGAACAAATTGATTTAGAAGATGGTATGTGGCACATGCATTTTGATGGCTCATGCTCAAACAAAGGTAATGGAGCTGACATTATCTTGTACTCACCTATAGGTAAAATCCACAAATTTTCTTATAGGTTAGAGTTTTCTTGCAGGAACAATGTCACCGAGTTTGAAGCCTTACTACTAGGCATAAAAAATGCTTATAACCTTGGTTGCGGCCACCTTATAGTTTTTTGTGATTCTGAACTTGTCATGAACCTTGTGCGTAAAATCTATTCTCCTAGAAATAAGTTGATGAAACGTTATACCCAAGTTGTTTGGATGCTTATCCTAAACCTGTTATCATTTAACATCACTCATGTTAAGAGAGAACTTAATTCAATGGCTGATAGGTTAGTTTTATTTGTGGCATCTCCTACTCGGGAACTTCTACCTCAAATTCTTGACTGTACTTTTCAATATTTACATTGTCCTCACTGAAGAAATAAAGCATAAGAATATTAAGACAAGAAGATTGGCAGAAAAGGCCTCAAGCCTTAATTCTCAACATACTATTCATCTTAATGATAAAAATATATAATACAATAATGAAACCACCTCAATTTTTCTCACATTGACACCTCATCAGGAGATAAGGTCAAATGAGGAAATATAGAAATCTAGAAACACACTTAGGATAACAACTATATCCCAGTATGTACAATATTAAAGGTGGTATACTTAGACTTAATGATTGTATATTTCAAAGAGGCTAACATTCCCCCCCTCAATCATAATTCTGAGAAATAATACCAGCAAAGAAGGTGCATAAACTGGTATATCTCCATGTCTTCATGCTGAAACTCCTGAGCTGAGTCGCAATGAAGAACTGCCTGAAAACCCGCCAAATATGGATGCTAAGAAATCTGGAAAACCTCACTGTGTAATCATGTGAGCCAGAATGCCAACAAATTTGTTCACTGATGTGAACTCCAATATGATGAGAGAAAACAAAGAGAAGTGAATTAGCTGCAAGTCTGCCACATCCCTGAAAATGCCTGACAACTCAATCAATGCCAAGCTGCAATATAGAAGAATCCATCTTTCCTCTGCTAGGTCCAATGACCATCAAGGTGAACCAAATGTTCACATCATTGCTCTCAAAAAAAAACATCCCTATGTATGATTCAATAGAGAACCATCATTTTGCCAAAGTCTGCCATATACAGACTGCAGTTGCCCATCTGACAAATTCGATACCCATCTGGCATATTTGTTGTCGAAACTTTCAGTATGACAACCATCTGCAATTCCATCATAAATTCTATCATTAATTTCCCCCTTTTGTCAACTGAAAGGAGAGACCACAAGTGGTTTCACTAACCATCTTCCCTGGATTTTTGAACTCCCCCCCTTAAGGTGCATGAGGGTTTCACTTTTACTCCATTTTTATTTTTATTTTTATTTGTGTACAACTCAAAGTGGGCATATGGAATTAACCACATGTTATCTCATCCCGTGAGGGCCATGCTCGAAATCTACGCCATAAGGGGACCACTTTGTAGTTATATACATATTTCACTATTTTCTTCAAAACACGTCTTGACTCGAGATTGTATTCTTCGGTAAGACTTATATAATTTCTTCGCAGTTAATGACCATTGCCAAGGATCAATCCACTCATAGTGAATCTTCAGTCTTGTAGGTTTGTTCCTCTTGGAACATTTATCTGATGCATGATTTGACTTGCCACAATTCTGACAAGGATGGAGATCAAAACACTGATTCTCCATGTGACCAACTTGATTACAATGTTGGCACTTAGCATTCTGATTTGTGACATTTAATATTGATTTTTCTTGAAGAAATCCAGCACTCACAAACAAAATTGGTTTCGAGTAATTTGGAATATGAAAATTGTTTTGATTTTCATATCCTAAGCCATGATGATTCCGATTGAAGTGTAATTCTTCCCAAGGTCTAACAAATTTCTTGGAAAGATGATTTTGACTGTATTCTTTGATTTCTTCACATTTGTTGTTGTCACTGCTATTATTCTGTGCTTCTTTTTGGAATTCATCTTTGAAAGATTCCATATCTTCTGTTTCTTTTATATCAACTAATTGGATAAGGTCTTGTGTGTCACAAAATGCATCAACCTTTTGTATAAACTCATTTGTATCACATTCTGCATCAACCATTTGGATAAGTTCCTCTATAGCACATGTTGCATCAATATTCTCTATTAGTTCCTCTGTGTCACAACTTGCATCAACTTTTTGAGTTAAACTACTCAACCTTGTTAATTGCGACTCAAAATCATAATGACTCTTTGGTGTCAGGCTCGGCCGAGAATGCACCTGAAAATTACACTGCAATTCAACTTGAGTTTGAAGATCAATTAGGTGCCCAATGTTCTGATGAAGAAAAGGAGAAATTCATAGAATTACTACATGAATTTCAAGATATTTTTTCATGGTTATACAAGGATCTTTGTGGTTTTGATCCTTCTCTCATACAACATGCAATTCCTATCAAGGAAAGGATAAAAMTAGTTAGGAAAAAACAAAGACCCACTAACCCCGCACTTGAAGCTACTATTAGAAAGGAGTTGGAAAAACTTTTGAAAGTTGGTATAATCTTTCCAGTTAAGTATTTTGAGTGGGTTTCAAATTTGGTTCCCGTTAGGCAAACAACTAGTCAGATTCAATTATGCATTGATTTTCACGCATTGAATAGAGCAATCGTAAAATATCATTTTCCTCTCCCTAATATGGAAATTATTTTGCAACAGGTCGCAGGGTCACAAATGATGTCCTTACTTGATGGTTTCTCTGGATATAATCAAATCAAGGTAAAAAGGACTGATATATACAAAACCACCTTTACTACATGCAGGGTCACATTTGCTTATGAACGCATGCCTTTTGTCTTATATAATGCATGTGCCACTTTCCATAGAGATATGCAAATAACTTTTGACAATCTGATCGGTAAAATTATCCAAGTATATCTCGATGATTTGATTTTCTATTCAAAGAATCGATTGGATCACTTTGGTCATCTCAAAAAAAATTTCATGCAATGTAAAAAATTTGGCATTTCTTTAAATACTTCTAAATCTATTTTTGGCATCACCAAGGGAAAGCTCCTTGGACATATCGTTTATGATTCAAGAATATGCATATATCCCAAAAGGATTGTTGCTATCCTAAACCTTCCTGCCCCCACTTCCAAAAATGAGGTTCAAGCCTTTATGGGTATTATCAACTTTATTCGTAGGTTTGTTCCTGATTTTGATTTAATGGTTAAACCAATTCATAATATTCTAAATCAAGATCGCTCCTTTTCTTAGAAAAATGATGTCAAAAATGCTTTCATAAGGATTAAGAAGGCAATCAGTTATGCACCGGTTCTGGTGAAACCAGACTTTGAGAAAGATTTTATTAAATATACTAATGCCACTAAGGAAGTATTTTATGTTATCCTCTTGCAATTTGATGATCATAATAATGAAAAACCTATAGCTTACATGATCCAAAGTTTATCAGATGATGAATTCAAGTACTCTTATATTGAGAAACATGTCTTTTCTCTTGTTAAAGCTGTAGAGAAATTTCACCACTTTATCCTAGGAAAACACACGCGGGTAAAAGTCCCTTTTCTTGTTGTCAAGTTCATGCTTTCACAAAAGTATCTTTCAGGGAAGCTTTCACATTGGCTTCCCAAAATCCAAGAGCACGATTTAACCATCATGACTTCGAAAACAATTAAGGGATGAGACTTAGCCCTTCACTTAGCTCAACATGTTGAAGCAAGTGAAGAAATTGATGATCACGATAATCCTCTTTCAACATTGTTTTATATTGAGAGTCAAACCCTTTCTATTGTTGAACACCCCTAGTATAAAAATCTGGTGTATTAATTGCAGTATCAGAAATTCCCAGATGGCTTAGATCCTCATTAGAGGAGAAGACTCCATCTTGAATCTTCCAGGGTATATTATTTTAGGAGACTTTTTGTTTAGAAGGTTTGTTGATGGTATATTACTTCGATGTGTGAATAATGAGGAAGCACATAAAGTTTTACAGGAAACTCATGGATCTTCAGATTCTGTTATTCACGTTGGTGGCCAATTTTCTTCTAAAGCTATTGCTTTTAAAATCATCAGAAATGGTTATTATTGGCCTTCAATTTTTCGAGATTCTTATAAATTTGCAAGATTTTGTAACAAGTGCCAAAATTTTGCTAGGAAAGAGCGTCTTTCTACTATGCCTTTGCAACATGTTTTCCCTGATTTTCCTTTTTCTAAATGGGGCCTAGACTTTATTGGTCCTATTAATCCTTCGTCTTCCACAGGGCAGATTTTTATTTTAACAATCACTGATTATTTCACTAAGTGGACTGAAGCGATCCCTCTTAGATACTCATAGGATGAACATGTAATTTCCTTCCCGGAAACTAATATCTTATCCAAATTTGGCATTCCTTTAGAGATTATTATAGACAATGGTCCCGCTTTCATTTCCTCAAAATTGACTCAATTTCTAGCTAAATTTTGAGTCAAACGTTTCGCTTCATCAGCTTATTACCCCTAAGGAAATGGGCAATCTGAGTCTACTAACAAAAATCTGGTTAGGATCATAAAGAGGCTCATTGAAGATAAGCCTTGTCAATGGCATGCCCTCCTCACCTACGCCCTTTGGGAAGATCACACTACTACCAAGGTAAGCACAGGTTGCACTCCCTTCCAGTTTGTTTATGGTTAAGACGTTATTCTACCTACTGAGTTGGAACTCTCCTCTCTACGGTTGATTCTACAGATTGAATAATTAAATTCTTTCAATGTCCCTCAAAGGATAAATGCATTATTAGCCTTAGAAGAACTAATAATGTTTGCCTTGGAAAACATAAAGAGAAGACAATAAACAACAAAGAAATATTTTAACAAACATGAAAAGCTGTCAAATTTAAAGTAAATGAGATAGTCTTGCTTTGGGACTCAACCCATGCTAACAAAGAAAGACATTCGAAGTTTCAGAAATTATGGCTAGGTTCTTTCAAAATCGCTTTTATCCTAGGTGCAAACTCTTATCTTTTAAAGGATTTGGAAGAGTGATTGTTTTCCTATAGTACAAATGGTTCCCACTTGAAACAATATGTGGAACCATATTCATTGATAAATGCCATGTGGAAATCACTGTTGTATATAGCTTTTTTTTTCGTTGTTTTATTTTGCTTTGTTCAATTGATTGTTCAATTTTCGTTGTTTCATGTTTATCGAAAATAAGTTTTGGATCAGTTTTTCCACACCAATGGAATTTTGTAAGTATTGTTGATCAATAACAATAAATTTTACATAGTTGGCACGATGTCCTCCTTTTAGACATCATTGAAAATGATTTTTTCTTTCAATACTGCAGTTAGATAGATGATTTGGTTTTCTTCCCTATTTTCTGTTATCCCTTTCTTCCCTCCATCCTGAGATTCAAAGGAGCATATCAGAAAATTTCTCCTTAACATGAAGAAACAATTTTTACTATGATTGATCAAATGTTATGCATACAGAACCAAACCCCCTCATGTGTACCACTTTTCATGAGTTATACCCAAAATCCCGTCTCATTATTTCCCTTAACCATCTTTTTCCCTCTGTTGCATAGTCATTCTGGTCAATAATTCTTTGATCTATGCTCACCGATATGTGAAACCATACATTCTGAGTTCTTAATCTGTTGGAAACAGATTTCCCTGTGGATTTGCCAATTTGTTGACGCCCAAAAGCGCAACATAGGGTACCTTCTTGAAAATGGTTGCAAACGCCTTATGATTTAACTATATCTATATTTAATAACATACTAATAGGTGGGACCCCTTGTGTGACTTGTGTGACTAGGATGAAGAGACGACACTTATGCTTGATGTGCTTATGAGTTGGCTGAGATGAGCTCTACAGTTTATTTGCGTTTAGATTCTCTGGCGAAATAATTAATCAAATGATGTTATGGGAGATATGATTTAAAAGGGAATGGTTTTGCTTTTATATAACACTCACAAGTATTATTATGTTACATGTATTTTGAAGGACCTCAACTCCATGTTTAAGTTATAAGTGTGATATGGTGATTTTATGCCACAAGGATTACACGCATTGTTTGAATTGGAAGTAAGTTTGAAACATGGTATCCCTAGAAAGTATTTGACATATGTCACATTGTAATTTTTAAACAAGGGCTGGTGCATTTGTTAAATTGGAGACTTAGGGGAATGGTGGTGTATTCAACTTGCATTAAATTGATTTGGAGTTAGTGGTTGATGTGATGTATGTTAGCTTGCTCATAATGGCTCTAGATGAATGTAGATACAAAGTGCAATAAATGTACTTCGCTCTAACCCTCCTCGATCCCACCACCCTAGTCATTTTTCATTTGCTCTTGTTGGTTGTTGTTGCTCCATTTTGTTCGACCATGGAAGAGGTATACAAACTTGGTTGCTTCTCCTTGGCAATTTTTACATAGTTATTTGTTTCTTGTTGCTCCATCCATGATTATTTCACTCTGCTCTTTAATTAAGTCAACAATTGGGTCTTGAGTTTTCTCACTGTCTGTGCATTTCCAAAGTTTATAATATATGGAGTTTTTGATTGTGTATGGATTGGTGGTTAAGTGTTTGTCTCTGTGGAGTTGTATTTGAACCATGTGCATTGAAAATATGTGTGGATGTTCTTACCGTATATGGTATTCGTGCTTTACTTGTGGGAAATAATACAATTGGGGACTCTCAGGCCTACCTTGCCCCTGGTTTCTTGTTTTGGGTTTCTTCCCTAAGTGTATCATTGCTCCTTACCTGTGGGTTATATGAACACTTTGACTGTCATTTAAGTTATTAGACTTCATTCCCATTGTGTCTGCGTCCTTGTAAGAGCTCAGTGAATATAAATTTGAATTTTTGTAGAAGTATTAAGATTCTCCTGCTCCTTTTGGATAAACCCTCAATTTTTTCATCTCGTCCCCCTCACCGCATTAATCTTCATTGTTATGTATTGAACCTTGTGTATTGGAAATTATTGTGGAAGTGGCCAACCCAGAATTTAATAAAGGCACCGCTCGTGCTCATTTTTGGTCAAGGGTTTAGTAGATTATTTGTTGTGAAAAAATGGAAAGAATGTTACGCCCACTCATGTGTCTGGTAATACAATCTATCCTATGGAGATATTGGGGCGATGAAAACATTGCAAAATCATTATTTAAGGGATACGACCTACTATGTGTTTGATTTTGTATGAAAGGAATACCTCTGTGGATGAATGATCTATATCTTGAATGTGTTTTGTGAACCAAAATGAAAGGGATTTTAGGATCTTTGTTATTTGAAGTTTCAATTTTGAATTATGTTATACAAAGGCATCCTGTTGGGGGCCACTTCGTGGAACCCTGTGGCGATTTAAAATGTATTGGCTATTATATCATGGACACAATTTGTCCTTTCCTCCATTGTTTGTTGTGTTGGATATGATTATTACGATGTTGTTCACTCCCCGAATCTGTTATATACAAGCAATATTATTATTGTTAAATAATTCTTGGGAAATAAAATATAAATTGGTTGTTGTGCAAAGAAGTTTCTAAGGAAAATGAGCAGCCTTGAAAAGAAACACCAGTTTTGAGTTGTTGTTTTTTTAAACAGGATGTTGTTCAGTTTTGAAGCAGTAAGGGGTTTTCAATTGTTATTGACGTTGAAGGTGGCATTGTTTGATATAATAGAACAATATCCATGGGAGTCCTTCCATTATACCATTTTATGCAAAATACACTCCCCTCACTATCCCAATTGAATTTTTCACTCCTTGTTCTGTTGTTATTCATTTTTAAGGAAAAGTGTGTATGAAAATGAAAGAAATGAAGTGGCAGTAATTGATGATTGGTATTCTGAGATATGTTTAGATACACAGTTGATTGTTTTTGTTGATTTCATGAACAATATTCATAAATCCGTCCCCCTCCATGATATCTCTTTACGCTAAATACAAGCCCTCCATACTCCCAATGACCCTATCAATTCCCTATTCGTGTGGCAATTAATGAATGTCATTTTTATGGATGGATTGCATGCATCATGTAGTGAATAATAGAGCCAACTCTTGATTTATTTAAGTAGAGTTTCATGTATGGGTTATTAAGAAATTTTCATGATCAGTTAAATATTGCTACAGGATGAGTCTTTTCAGTCAGGGTAGTAATGGCCAAAATAATATAGGCAGAGGTAGCTGGCAGTGAGGCTATATAAGGCCTCGGTTTTCTATTCACTTTGATGTTGATCCACAAGATTTAAACCAGTTGTTTCAAGCTAGGTTTTTCAATTTGGTTGGCCATGGTATATTACATCCACAACCTGACAGACCCCCATTTAAACCTCTTCAAAATTTTCTTGGCATTTATGTTCCTCCACATGTGTCAAAGCAGCCCGAAGTCCCTGTTAATGATGGTTGGCAAGAAATTATCGACCAACCTGTATCTCACCACTGTGGTTGGCCCACTGTGTCATTACCTTTACCACCACCAATTAATCCCATTGCTCAAATTGCTCATGTTGTTTCGCCAGTACAATCCTCGCATGCCAACAAAATATTAAAAACTGATATCCCACAACATGTGCAAGAAAAAGGAAAAGAAGCAGTCTCCCCCTCTAGTTCATCCACGGAGTCTGCTAAAT
>JASDQU010108647.1:55629-68135 GCA_032191745.1 Picea mariana
CAAAAGGAAGCTACACAATGTCTGAGCATACACCAAAACTTGCTACATGTTCTGCCACATATGTGGAAACCAGAACAGGTGGAAAGTATTGTTCAAGGACCAAAAGGCGACATTTGTCTGAGAAAACAAAAGGGCTTTCCACATGTTCTGGTTTCCACATATGTGGAAACCAGAACAGGTGGAAAGTATTGTTCAAGGACCAAAAGGCGACATTTGTCTGAGAAAACAAAAGGACTTTCCACATGTTCTGCCACATGCATGGAAACCAGAACAGGCAATCGACTGTATTCAAGGACCAGCTAGTGAACCGGAGTCTAATTTCCACAAAAATCTTGTAGCTAAAACCAGAGAAATTATCATTAAAGATATTAGACATAAGGCGAACCTAGGCATCCATCCTGGCAAATTTTGAAGGTGTATGGCTGACAGCATTTCAGGAAGCAACTTTTCACAGGCTCGCTTGACAGGGGAACAGAATATCCATGCACTTTCTGAGGATGTGTTGATTGTACAGTTTCTCTACCAGGTATCTTCTCATCTCGAAGATCAATACCAAATGATATTTCGTGAGCTTGCAGGATCCAAGTGGGTTGTGGCTACCTAGAGCCCGGTGAACTCGTGCCTATGTGTAAGTTTCCCTATGGGTTTCTTCCTCGCTACAACAATCGCCCCACTTTATCTGTTTTTCCTCGTCATTGGCATCAACGGAATTCTTACAGTAATTTTGCATCAGAGGGATTTCCTCTTCAACTATACATCCTTTCATGGCTAGCTCAAGGGAATTCAAAGGGCTACTGGTACATGTAAGTGGTCGTTTCTCCATGGTGTTCTTCTGCAAATTGGGTTGAATTTCCTCCCAATTAGGAGGAATATCCTCCTCCATTGTGCAAACCCCATATAAATTCTCTAGGTTAGACAGATGAAACTCAACTTGAGTGTTCTCACCCCAGTTTTGACCAGAGCAGGGAGAGCGGGCCAAGATACTTTCTAGTTTGGGAAAGAGAGAGGTCAGTTTTGTGCGCCTATGCCTGCCTAATTGACTGTAGTAGGTAGTCCCATGTTGATACTTGCCTTTCTCACTAGGCATGGTGAGGATAAACTCAAAGGGGGGGGAATTGACAGAGGAGAGGCCAGAAGTGTTGATAATTGACAGAAGGAGAGTTACAGGGGCTCTGCAAGCTCGAAGCATAACAGCTAGGGAAGGATAAAAAACTAAAGACAAGTTCTAGAGATAAAAGCCACAGTGAGGAGAAACCAGCATGATGATGAAGGAAGTGACAGCTTGGGTATCCATGAATGTCAGGGTAATGTAGCCTTGTTGCTTCGTACCCGTACCAAAGGGTCGAGCTTGAATCACCGTTAACATTGTCGATCTGTCCCGACGCATTGAGCTCAGCTTAAAATGAATGTTATACATCTCGAATAGACGGAGGAGGAGGGTGGGGGCGAGGGGATTTAACTTCCCTCATTTCCAGCGCGCCATGTGACAAGTGTTCACTAGGTGTCACCCCATCTGGTGGATTTTTAATCTTATTTTATTTAGTTAGTTATTTATTTATTTTTTAAAATCTTTTTAGGTGTTTTTTTTTTCAGTGATGCGAATAACTCTGCGATTTTGCATGGAATAACTCTGCAGTTTTGAACTCTACAGTTTTGTGAACTATGTGGTCTTTGAACTCTGCAGTTTTGTGAACTCTATGGTCTTTGAACTCTGCAGTGATGTGAATCTGCATTTGAACTCTGTGATCTCTTTGAACTCTATAGTGATACAATGTGACTCTATTGTTCTGGCTTCTTCAACCTGTTGAGCACCTAGGCACATGTTCATAATTTAGTTGTGTTAATTGTTACTTTAATTCAAGTTTAATTTAAAATATATTTATAATTTAGTAACATGTGAAAATTAAAAAGATTTAAAAATCAATAAAATTGTTTTTTATTATAAAACAAAATATTAAAATAAATAAATTATTTTTATAAAAAATTTAAAAGTTTAATAAGTAAAAGTTGATTTTAGAGATAATAATTATTATCATTATTATCAATTAAAAATTTTCTTTTCCATTTTTAAAGTCAATCGAAAATAATAGTCGTTGCTTATTTTCTCTTCTTTTCAATATCCGCACTCCACCACTTCCAAAACCTCATCTTGTTAGGGGGAGGCCCTCCAAAGTCACCCTAGGGACTCTTTACGAATATATAGAATTATTAAAAAAAGGAGAGAAGAAAGAGATGCAAAAATCCAAATCGAGTTATAATCATTAGAAAAAAGGAGTGAATAAAGAGAAGTAAAACTCAAAATAGAGTTAGAGGCAATGCTTGATAAAAAAATTAGACTCTTTGAAGATACGATTCAAACACAAATAGAGGATAGATTGGTAGGGTTCAAGATTCAATTGCATACAATGGAGGTTAGAATACAAGAAATGGAAAAACAAAAACGATCAACCCAAAAATGAGAGGTTGAAGAAAATCGCAACTTGAGAGATAGGATTAAAGAGCTAGAATAAAAACTAACCAACAATTTGGCCCTAAGTAGTCCAAAAATCAAATTGGATATCAAACCCATCAAAGAGGAAATGAATAAGCTAATCGAATTAGATCATGAGTGTAATAAAAGATCCTTGAACCTCATAATTTTTGGTATAAAAGAACAACAAGACGAGGATACACTAGCAATAGTAAAAGAAGAACTAAAAATAAATCACAAATTGAAACAACTTGCCTTATAGAAGCAAAGAGGCTAGGAAAAATAATTGAACATAAAGATAGGTTGATCTGTGTCAAAGTAATCTATACTGATCATAAATATATCATACTTAATAAATATCAGAGCTTAAAAGGGTCGAGAATATTTATAAATGAAGACCTCATTCTCGAAGACCACGCTGAATTAAGGAAGGAAGTTCAAAAGGTAAAAGAATCCATGAAAGAAGGAAAATGGGAAATAGTTAGAAATCAAAAAGTTATTGTTAGCTATAGAGACTAGAAGGATAATAATAAATAGGATTTTGGGACACTCGGGATCCTTTTTTGCAATTGTTGTGGCTTTCCCTAGCGTAAAGGTCCTATGTTAAGTTGGATCCTGAGTGATATTGATATTATTTGTCTAGTTGAAACATGGGAGCATGAAGAGTCTAAGGTCCCTAACATAGAAGGATTTGTCGTGTGGTCATCATGGAACAAAAAATCACACCGTAAAGGGATAGGAGTCATATCTTTTTATATTAGAAAGAGCATTTCTCCTCACATTCAACTTCACATGATCAACCCTCTCAATCAATACATTTGGATAGAAATTTCAGGCATCAACGCTAAGAAGATGTATATAGAAATTTGTTATTTGGCACCTATTAATTCTACTTTTTATAAGAAAAACAATCTAGATATAAATTGTCCCTATAATACTTTAGAACAAGATATTTACAATTTGAGAAATGAAGGTAATATCCTCCTGCTGGGGGACTTTAATGCTAGAATTGCAACTAACCAAGCTATTCTTTTAAGCAATGATTCCAACCATAATCCTTTATGGCTAGATGAGGACCTTGTTTTAGCTAATAACTACAAAATAAGCTATGAAGACCTAACTGATAATTTGTTTGGTACTAACCTAGTCAAGCTCTGTAGTTCTCAAGACCTTATAATTTGCAATGGAGTAATGAAATGGTCAAACTCCAACCATATGACTTGTATTCATGGTCTAGGTAGTATCGTTGTGGATTATGTGATATCTAATATCCATGTTTCCAACCAAATACTAACTTTTGACCTTTTAAATGACCATGAACCCAACTCTGATCATAGACCTTTAACCCTAAGTCTAAACTTTGACATGCACATGAGTGTCATTGAAGAAAATTCTAATAGTCAAAGGCAACTTCCTTTTGACAAAAGTAAATTTGACCTTTCCTTAAACGATTTAAATAGTTAATTACATCTCCTAAGTTATAAGGACAACATTGAAGACCTCTATCATACTTGTACAACTACCCTTTCCACTTCTATTAACAAGTTATCTTTCGAGGTGTCCTGTAGAAAGAATAATAGAACAACCAACCCTTGGTATGATAAAGAATGTAAAATTGCTAGGAAATCCATTAAGGATGTTTTTTAGGAGTCCTTCAAACTCAATAAGATCAATATGTACAAATCCCTAATTAATACAAAAAAAAGGCACTATATAAATAAAAGGCTTTTACACATATCTAAGCTTGATCCTAAGAAGTTCTGGAGGAAAATTCTAATTCGTAATACTAAAGAAAATAATATGATTCCCTTAAGGGACTGGAATTCCTACCTTAAAAGTATTTATGAGTTTCCTAATGCCATGGACACCATTCCTATATTTATTTTTAAGCACACAGACCAAAATTCTATTGATTTAGCAAAATATCATACATACAATAAGGCTTTGTTGTTGGCCTTCCACTGGGGAAACCAGACTAGCATCAGAGGTATAGGTCCTCTATCCATATAGTTTTTCCAATATTTTTAAACAAAGTCTTTGAAACTAAAAACCTTAAAAACCTCCTAAATAGGAATTGCAACGGCCTGCCAACCTTGATCTTATTTGATAATTCATCAAAAACCAAGAGAAAACAAAAACTACCTATTACTCGTAGCCCTGGTGGCATCACAGAACGATCATGGGTTTGCTTCAGGGCCAAATGGGTCATGCTTATTGGGGATGAAGACATCATTACTAAACTTGGCGCAAGAAAATGAGAAATAATTTCACGCATCATCAAATTTAGGTCATCTAACTGCAACTGCATTGTATTCTCAGCCTCCTCCAGAGTCTGGAGCATATGGCCCAAGAGATTTTTAAAATGCTAGTAAAGTTCTACCATTTTCCAGTTTTTCAATTCCCTAGCAAGAGTCATCTCAACATATGGAATCTATCGAATGGTTGATTTGGCCACCTCATGGTCGATTGACATTGTTCTTTCCCCATGAACCTCTACTTCTGCCTCTTCCAAATGATCTTGAAAGTGAGGAGGAGTGGATTCATAAAAGGTGGAAGCTGCGTCAAAAGCTTCACATTGGATCCTTGAGGTGGGGATGTCGCTAGCAGGCTGACAAGTTGAAGGCCCTACTAGTGAGTGTCCCCCTCGATGGTACCCCCTTGGGTACCCTTGACGAGGAGCCATAGTTTCCTAGTCTCCCAATCGAAGCTGACGATTAACACTCGCTATCATAGGGAGGGTCTCTGTCGCCCCTTCACTTTGGATTTTCTTCTAAGTCTCTGATGAACCGGAATCCTGACAAGGATTCCTTTGATGATGTTGTTGATAATCTCCTCAACCTCCAAACCTAACGCTCCACTTGTTACACGTCACCTTTTCCATTAATCTAAGGATAAAAATTCTCAATGAAGAATGGTTTAATTCCATATTAAATGACATTAATCATAGTTTCTACAGATGGACTATTGGCACCCCTTCTCCACATGAAGCTAAGTTAGGGTGCCACTTGAATGCACCTAAAAGTTCAAGTGTGTAGCCTCAGTCCTGGAATTCATTCCCTCCCATTTGAAGATCATACCAGATGACATAGCTATTCTTTTCCACCATTCCAGTTGCCTGCTTCTCATGGTATTAATTCCCTATGCACCAATTTTCCTAGATTTCTCGGGGTTTGATGCATCCTTGATTTATTCCTATGCCCAACACTCCACACAGGGAAAGTCCCTCCCTTCCAGAAAATGTACCCACTGACATCGTTATGCCTTTCCACCGATAGTGGTTCTAGTTTCTCATGGTGTTAATGCTCTTTGCGCCAATTGTCCTAGTATCCTCGGGGGATGTAACACCCTCAGATATCGTCCCCAACACCTCATATGGGGAATGGACACCATTCATATTATTCCTACAAAGGATGAATTTTTTTCTTTGGATGACATATATTTCGAGGTTAAGCGACTTACAAATGGGAAAGCTAAGGGCATTGAAGGCTACCAAGTTGAAATTTTTAAAATCGGAGGGCCTATATTCATCCATCACATACACAAGCTCTTCAATTTAGTAGTCAAGCAGGGCTTCCATAAACCCTAGATACAAAGCCTCATTGTACCTATTTTTAAAAATAGGAATAAAAACATTTCCTCTAATTATAGGACCATTATGATTATCCCGATTTTAGCCAAGTTATACGAAATTATTTTGGAAAAAAAAAAGATTATCCTTTGGGTAGAAAGTCACAGTAAAAGAGCTAAAGGATGGGCCGAATTTATGAGATATCATTCAACTGTTGACCATCTTGTTACCATTAATATCATTGTAGAGGAGTTCTGCAATACTAAAACCAATATTTTGTGTCGTTTTGTTGACTTTAGAAAATATTTTGACACAGTTCCCAGGAAAAACCTTTGGGATAGGTTGGAAGAGACAAAAGTGCCTTTCAAGATGAGGGTTTTTGCTATAAGTTTGTATGAGAATGTTATGTCCAAATTTAATAACATTTAGGGCTGGTCAAAAGAAATTAACTACAATATTGGATTCAACCAAGGTTGTTCCTTGTTCCCTACCCTTTTTGGCATATACATTGACAAGTTAGAAGAATGTTTGGAAGAAGCAGGTTGTGTTGACCCAACTCTCACTAGTATAGTCATCAATCTTCTTCTTTATTATGATGATACCGTTCTTATGTCAAGGATTCCCCATGATCTTGGAGAGAAACTGAGAATTCTCAAGGATTTTTTCTCCAATATGGGTATGACTGTTAATATCGACAAAACAAAAGTCATGATCATTAAATCCAATAAGATCACATATGATATATTTATATATGATAACAACAACTTGGAGGAAGTGACTTCATACAAATATGTTGGAATCGATATTCACCACAAGTTCAAATGGAATTATAACATTAAGAAAAGGATAAATGGAGGATGGAAATCTTATATGGGCTTGAAAACAATTGTAGATCAACTGATCTTTGGATATGGGATAAGAAAAAACTCCTCTTTGAGACTCTTTTTACTCATGTTATTCTATATGGATGCGAAGTTTGGGGATGGAGTATCTCTGGAAAATCATGGAGAAAGATAGAGAAAATGCAAAAGAATTTATAACCTATCATCTCAAAATTAAAGGAAATAAGCCCTATCCTATCCTCCTCTTAGAGGAAAGTCTTTCCCCCATTGAGAGCATGACTATGACTAGATACCTAATGTATAAGAACAAGTTAAACAACATGGAAGACAAGAGGCTTCCTAAAATTGCTTCAAACTCAAACCATAACCACCTTAGACTCAAGCAGGGATGGCATAAAGATGCCCAGTCTTGGCAAAGCCATTGGGGAATTTAATTTTGATTTTTAAAGTTTTTTTTATTTAATTTTATATTGTTTTTCTTTTTTAAATACATGTTATGCAATTTTTTTATTAAAAAAAGTGCTTTTTTATTTTCCTTTCTTTTTAAATTTGCTTATGGAGTTTTTTGTTTTTAATTTTTTAATGTAAATTAGAAATAAAATAAAATTAATTAGTAAATAATTTCTCAAGTTTATGATCTAGGAGTTGTCTTTAACTTTTTTATTTGTGATGGTACTAGTTGTCAAGGCCACAGTTTCAATTAAGTAGTAATTTTAACTCCAAAAATAAAATTTGTGCTACTAGAAGTATCACTTTCAATTCGAAGGTTAATATTCCTCAATGGTAGTCAAGGTCGTGATTTCAAACAAGTCGCAATTTTAAAAAGCTAAAAAAAAAATTAAAGAAAAAAACAAATTAAAGAAGAAATTAAAGAAAAAAACAAATTAAAAAAAAAAGTGGGTGGAGGAATCTCAGAATCATCTCTTCCCCTATGCCCATCCATCCCCCCGTCATCCATCCCTACCCCTACCTCCCTCTATCCCCCCCTCCTGTAGACTACCCAACTAGAGGTGGGTTTGAAACCTGTTGCTTGTTGTGCAACCCACAGGTGACAGAAGGCTAGGAGGCGGAGGGAGAGAAGGGGAATGGGTGAGCGCGAGGGGAGCAGCGATTCCAGACATTACTTTCCACCACCACCTTTTTTATTTTTGATTTATGTTTAATGGTTCTTTTTAATTTGGTTTATTTTATTTTATTTAGTAGGTGTTTTTCTTTATTTCTTTATTTTTTTTCAGTTTCTTTTTCTTAATGTGTTATGCAAAATAAAATTAAATAAAGTGTTTTTTTGTGTGTGTGTTTGTTTTAACTTGTTTACAAAGTTTTTTTTTTTTCATTTTTTGATGTAAAATTAGCAAAAACATTAATTAGTAAACAATTTTTTAAGTTTGTGAATTAAGAGTTGATTTTAACTTTTTTTATATGCGATGGTACCAATTGTGAAGGGCACAATTTCAATTAAGTAATAATTTTAACTCCAAAAATAAAATTGGTGCTACTAGAAGCATCATTTATCAATTTGAGGGCCAATTTTCCACAATGGTATTAGTTGTCAAGGCCGTGATTTCAAACAAGTCACAATTTTAACGACCCCCCACAAAAAGGGTGCTACCGGTAGTGTCGCTTTTTGAAATGGAGGTTGATTTTGATTCTTTGACCAAAAAATATGGGTTTTTGGGGTCGAAGTTTTCATTTTGAGGTCACAGTTCTCACTTATTCGATAACTATGTTGGAATGTATATTGTATCCCTTGTAGTCTTAACCATTTATTGAGGTTTCCCTCTTGGATCAAATCTTGATTTCATTTACCCTTGTTGGATTGGCACTAACCTCTTAATCCCTCCATCATTCTCTTACCATTGAAACTACAAAAAGACATTATTTTTCTAAAGCTATCTGTTCACATCACCTTTAAGCTTCATTGATTATAGCTTTCGTAATCCTAATTTCTAGGGATACCCCCTTTGAGTTGGTGAAGAGCCAACCAAAAGTGAGAGGATAGGTTACTTAGGTGACTATCCTAATAGTTCCCCCTCAGATTTCACCTTGTGGATTGGGGATTTTATCATTAAGTGTGAGTTGGGGAGGTACCACTTTGGTGTCATTGCTAGGGATAAAGTCACTTTTCCCATAAATTTTGAAGACTATAATTCATGAAATTTTGTGAGAATGTTGTATTCAAGATTCATTTATCACATGATGATTCCATGAAGTGCCAAAACCCTTGTTCCTTGCATATTTTGAAGGATTTGTTGTGTGTAGAGGTGAGCACATGCAACATCTTGAAGGAAAATTGAAGGTTCATCTTCACGACTCCACATCCTTTGGTATTGGTATGAGGTATGAATGCATTTTTTAGATTTGATCTCTCATTTTGAAGAATTGAAGTAGATAAATATGGTTTTCCATAAAGATAAATATATTGTATTGATTCAAATAGAGAATGACCACAAGTATTTCATATCATTTTTTAAATTATTTAAAGAAAAGTATGGTATGCTTGGCCAATATTTTTTTGAAAAGGAATGTTATGAATATTACCATCAAGCTTCTTTATCCTATGGACCATGTTTGTATGAGATTTCAATTTTAGAAGAAGACAAGGATGATGAGGCCATTAAAGATCTTGTTGCACCTCTAAAAGAAGAAAACATTGAGGAAGAATGCTTTCATGATTCCACGAAAGATCAAACACTTGAAGAACACATTGATGAAGCACCACATGTTTCCATTGAAGATCAAGCACATGATGAAGACCTTATTGGTGGGAGCATCATGTATATATGTCTCCTCTTCAAGAAGATGAGGGAAAAATTTTAATTTGATGTTCTTTCTTGTTATGATGTTGAGAGGGATGATATTGAAGAAAATCCCTTAAGTAATAATAGACTTGAGAATATATTTGATTCTCTAGTTGATGAAGATAGGGCCAGATAAGGGTATGTTGTTATGGAAGTGTATTTTCATAAATTTGATCATGGTTTCAGAAGAGATTATTGAGAATTTTTAGGAGATTCCATTTATGATACCTCTAGTGAAGAAAGTGTAGATTTTGAAGCCCTCAAACAACGTATTACAATAGAGGCAAATTTAAAAAAAAAAAATCATGATCATTTCCAGATATATATGTACAGTAATGTAGATTTTGGTAACACAAGGAGGATATTTTTATAGATTTATTCCAACCATCTAGGGTAAATTTATTGCATCATTCTCATGGTAATTTCCAGCCATGACTTATTGGGTATAATGCAAAATTTTTCCAGCATTTGGAGCAGTTTTATGATGGTAAACATATATAAGTTTTCCATCCACCCTTATGTTCATATTTTGGTGAATTTGCATGTATAAAATCAACATTAGAGCATTATTTCGGGGTTGTAGGTTACACGGGGTAGCAAGTGTTTTATAATAGAAATTTATAGCCTCTCTCTCTTCATCCTCTTCTCAATTTGTCCAACAAAAGTATGCTAGAATATGTTATTTTAGGGCTAAGATTTGTATGGGACAAATGGGGTTTTTACTTTATTGTTTGTTGCAAAAATTTCCAGCCATATAGAAGCGGGCAATAAGCCCTAGATTGGGAGCTTAAAAAAAAAGATTTATTTTTTTCTCTCATACTTCATCTATATGTTTGTTAGAAGGGTTTGCATTGGAGTCGTCTAAGCCCAAAATTATTGAAGGTAGCAGAGGTGATATTGCATATTTTGATGGGTTTCCATATGATGACGTTTACATTAGTCATATTCAAGCTTGAATAGAGGAGTCTTGTGATGGTGTATGCTATTCTTGGCATGCTTTTGGTGTATTTGGCCATCTTCATGAGCACATCTCAGATTTCATCCATTGTCTTATGGATATTCTAGCATGTATCTACTTGGCATTTGATGTATTCTTGTTTTGGTTGGTGACCAAACACGGGGGAAGATTTCATGGCATTGACGAGATACTTATGTGATTGCATTGGATTTTTTATTTCACCTAGCATGTTCAATGTCCTATGTTAAGTTAGGGAAGGAGAAATAAGATCTCTATTATGAGCATTAGAGTAGGATGAATAAGTTTAACATGCGAGCATTAGATTTCATTTCATGTTCTCTTTGGAATTGGTGGCTTATGCCGTATTTTTTAAACCCAAAATTTTAAATAATTTTATAGTATGAACATTATTATGGACTTGTGATGTGGTGTTTAGGGATGTTTATATGGATCCATCCCACCACATGTTTTTTCTTAATCTCTTGGTGGTCATTCCTGGTGGGTACATGCAACAAATTTTGAGGTTCTAATGCACTCCTAAGAAGAGTACATGTCCCCAAGTTGGAGCTAATTGTTAACCCTCATTTTACATGAGACCTACATTGGTGAACGTTTCACTACACTAGTGATTTTTTATCACAAAGGCATGTTAACTATTTGATGAAGCTTCAGATGGCCTAAGCATATTATGGTATGTTATGGTATAGACTACACCTTCATGTGGTGTGCTCCCCTCTTCTACATATTTTTATGCATTATTACTTGGTATAGGAGCCTATTGTTGAGAGCGAAACTATAATATTTCTTCCATATCACTTTGAACCTCGTAAGGCAAAGCGAGATAAGTGAGAATGATACCTTAAATTTTAAGCCTTAAGGACATGATAAAGACTTCATGTTCATGAATTCTTGGCTTTTAAACCTTTATTTAAAAATGTTTATTTATGTTTTCCAAATTTTTAGTTTTCTTCAAATAAAAATTCAATATAGCATAAGTAAATACAAAATGAAATGAAATAATGAAAATAACAATAAAACACATTACAAAATTAAAATAAACAAGATATGTGCAAATCACTTAAAGAATAAATGAAAAATAAAATAAACTTACAACAAAAATAGATGATAAACATAACAAAATTAAATGTAAAAGAAACTAAAATAATTCATTTAAATAGTGAAAGAACTCATCCAAGAAAGCAATGAAATGATCTTTATTGATTAACCATATATTAGTTATGAAAAGATAGTTTTTTTAATTTTCTACAAGAACTTGGATCAAAGAATTATTTAGAACCTTTAGATTTTAATAGAATCGTACAAAAGCAATCAAGTCCATGAGAAAGAAAAGAGATTCTATAATCTGACTTGGACCACCTCAAATAATGTGATACCCACACTTGTAATCTTAAGGAAGAAGATCAAAATCAATCTCACTTTGTCTTTCTTTGCCACTTTTAAATAAATGCCTCTTCGAATGTATCCTCCCCCCCACCCCCCCTCATTGATCTATCTTCTCCTTTTGTACTATTTTCCAGCAGTTACTTAGTTTCAACCACTTTTTTATATTTAATAAATATTTACGGGAAATGCAAGAGAAAATAGGACTAATGAAATTTTACATTAATAAAGTAACTTTTGGATTATATTAATAACTTTAGGTAAGATAGACAGGGTTCCCATTAAACTTATTTAAGGATTATGTCTCCACATCAATTATGTACCACTTGTCACTCCATTAATCTTTTCAAAACAATCAATATAAATTCATGCACACATCGTGACCAAAATATCTATACCAAAATATCTATGGAAAACATCAAAATGCATTAATATCATAATCTTGTCCCTTCATATGTAAACTTAAGAT
>JASDQU010108648.1:8223-18406 GCA_032191745.1 Picea mariana
TATTTTGTAATTCTTTTCTTTAATTATCTTCAGGGCCTACATGTACTTCCTTCTTCAATTCACTTTGTCATCTTCAAAAATTCATTTCTCCTCAACCATGAGGATCCACGTGATGTGCCACATACTACCGGAAACAACATGATGTATACTATCCATTCATGGGTGTTGTATACATCCACCTCGTGAAGAAATCCATTGTGTGACGAAATCCACTTGGCGATGACATCTTTTGCACGACAACATCCTATGTGCAACAACATCCCATGCGCGACAACCCACTGCGTGATAAAATCCATTGCATGATGAAATACACTGCGTGATGACATCCACTACATGACGAAATCCACTGCATGACGAAATCCATTGCGTGACAGAATCCTTTGAGCATTGAACTGCTCTGCGCAACACATAGCAAATTTTGCAGCGCACAATTGCAAATGGAAATGGAAATAATAAATTATAAGCTTCCTTTTGAAATTGACCCTTGGAGATGTTATATGATGCTAGGCATAAAAACAATATGGGTGCTAACATGCATGAATTTGCAAATTGTTGACAAACCTCTAACCTTAGCTATGAAAATCATGGTGCTAACAACTGACTCCAACGACGATGCTATCCTCCCTGTGAGGTAGCAAAGAACAGTAGACCAGACGCCTATCCATTGGGCTACTCCCAAAATCAACTTTCCAACTGTAACTTGTAACCTGCATCCACTAAAAACCCAAAGTTGTATATGCTCCAAACTGAAATATGAAACTAAGATGAAAATGAAAAATGCAGATTGCTAAAAGAAATGCTCATAGTACCGAGCTTATTCACACTCCTACCTACCCTAATTGTTGAAAAATATGCCAATCAAGTGAAATCAAAATGTCAATGCAACCATGCAAGCACTTTATCCAATTTTTTCTTTCTTTGCACATGCTTGATCCAAATCCTGTTTACTGGTAAGTCATTCAAAAATCTATCTATAAATTCAAATCTCAAAAAATTAAAAACATTGGGACTGTTTTCCCCCTCCAACAAAACTGCAAATGGATCCTCCAGAACATACATAAAACAACAATCATGTTTCACTCTTTCCACTGCATCCTTGTTTTCATGTAATTCAACCTGTTAATTACCACAAAAAGGCTGAAAAATATGTTGAAACTATTGGAAATAACAATCTTCTGAATCAAAAGACAGTGCTGGCTAAAATGAAACCTCTAGTGGAAATCAATCCATATCTAACACTGATGTTGATTGGCCATCATATTTATTTCCAAGTTGGTAGTTGATCATAGGATACAAATCTGAACTGAAATAACCTTCCATGTAATCAAGAATAGGTTCATTAAAAATATGAGAAGGTTGTTGGTCCTCTTTACTGATAACAATTTTCTCATGTAAAACAATTTCACTGTGAATGCAGTCAAACTTCGTTGCTTTCTCTGTTATCTCATGATTTACTTTCAACAATTCAAAGGAAGAAAAGCATAATGGAAGACAACTTTCATTTGCAAGTCCACTTCTTTGTTCATATTCAACATCATGCCTGGAGGATTTTTGATTTGAAACATTATAAACATTTTTCTTCAGCAATTTGAAAGAAGCAAGAAACAATGGCAAGGTTCTTTCACCTGATTCAAAACCTTCTTCATTTTCTTCACTGCTGTCATATGCACATTTTTCAATTTATTTGGATTGTTGAACATACTCATTTTTAGATTCATCTTCGACCAATGGATGCAATTCTGAACAAACAAGACCTTCTACATAACAAGTAATAGGGTCATCAAACACATGATAATATTGCTGCAATTTCTTGTCAATTTGTTCCAGTGAATTAGTGTGATTTGGCATCAACACACATTCATTTGCTTCAGTGATGATCTTAGAATTTTCTTTCAACAATTTAAATGAAGAAAAGCATAAGGGTAAATAATTTCCTTCAGTTGATTCAATGCTTTCTTCTTTGTAACTGTGATATGTAGGTTGACTGCTCTCATTACACTACTGAAAATGAACATTTTATGATAGAGAAAATGGAGCTGGTTGTTCTAGGAGGTCAACACCATCATCATCATCATATTCATGATATATAGACAAATCAACAACATCTGCAATATCATCTAATAAGAAAAATCTTGGGAGATCAACCTGCTCTTCAACAAGTTGATTTGCAAATTCATTTTCTTGGCTATCTACAAATGAATACATAAAACAATCAACCCCATGCTTATGAAACTAAATTAGCACCTTATTTTTCAATAAGTGGAATATAATCCTTTGCAAAATCATCAACATTTAAAGATTCAAGAGGACATATGATATTATTAACCCTCTTCTCAAGATTCAAATCAATTGTTTTTTGTTCATATTCACTGTCATGTTCTTTAGCATCCAACTCCTCATTTCGAATCTGCTTACATGCTTGAATATTGTGTTGAATCTCTTGAGCATCATTAAACATTTGTTGTAAGGACTTAGATCTTCTTTCCATCAGAAGGAAAGATAAATCTGGATGAAAGGTTGTTGCATAATGGTGCATGGCAATAGCTTCAGTGGGTTGAATTTTGTTAGGTAGTTTATAATAAAGACTAGCAAACCTCCTATTGAAATTTGATATGGTTTCATCTTTCATTCTTCTCATGGCATAAAACTATGAAAGGAGTAGATCCCATGACTTTCTCTCACCCCAAAATCTATAGAAAGCTTCCCTCAATTCATCCCATGAGCTAATCGACTGAGGATGAAAATGTATGAACCATCCTTTGGCATCTCCTTGTAAGGACTGAGAAAAGGCCCTCATAAACACATCATCATGTTCGATCTCAAAAATTTCTATAAAATGCTCAAAGGCCTGAATATTTTTTTCAGCTGAATTTCCATCAATCTCTCCAACGAACCGAGGAAGGTACTTATAATGTTTCAGAGGAAATTCATGAAGGATGGAAGGAAATTTAAGAGGTCTGTATCTTTCTTAAATATTGGAGGGTGTAGGATTAATAACATAAGGTACAAGATCAACTTTGGTTTTGTTAAGCTCACAAGAATGATCATGAACATAATATGGATCAGAGGAAGGAGCTTGGTGAATATTGTTTATACAAGAAGGAGGTATACCTACAGTTTTCCATGGTGGATATACAAGGGTAGATCTCTGGGCTTCATTTGAATGCAGTAAGTGAAGAAATATTCTTTTGAAAAATTCAGGAAAGGACAAGAAGATATTGATAAAATATAAAATTACTTCTTGGACTAAACTCAAGCTCAAGTACCTTATTTTTCCATACTTCCCTTCCATATCTCCTCCAACAGGTCTCATTCTCCAGTGGAGTCTTTGAATCACATTTGAAGCTTGATTGGAGTCGCCATGAAAAATTTAGCTCTAGATTATTCTGCCAGTGGAATCACCTTCAACTGAGTTTTTGATGTGTGGAGTCTCTAGAGTAGAAATACAACCAATATGTGCCTAAGTGTCTACTACTCTCAAACCTCATAACTCAACCATGTGATTCTTTCCCAGGTAAAATTTTCAATTTTGTCCTCGGCAACGGCACCAAAATGTTAGCACTCGACAATTTCTTTGGGATGTATCAAAGAAATCCCCGAGATAATTGTTTCAACCAACTTTAGATTGTATTCTGACCTATACAACCAGAGAGGGCTCTCTCATATGTCTAATGATTGGTAATAACTCAAATATTTCATCAATAAATGCACAGAGGTCAGATTCTGCAATAGGACACGTTTATTTTGTTTTAAAAGGGATGGTAGGACAAGCAAGAGAGAAAATACCATTGGGCAATGGAATGGATTTAAGAAAATGATAGAAACAAATGACTCGGTGACTGAACTCAAGAGGATAAAGGTTAAATGAGCAACAGTCTTCAGTAAAAAATCGTTGTGTGTGGTGAGAGAAAAACACATGAAGCAACTTGGAGCACCGTTGGGGATGAATTCAGATTTAACTTAGAGGAAATATGGTTTGTCTAAATGGTGCGAATCTAGAGCACTGCGCGGTGAATTCTAGATTCGAAATCATGTTCCGATTCAGACAGAGATTACATATATGAATATAAAGAGCACAAGAAAGCACATATGCTAAGAAATAATACAATACATCAGACTTCCACCGTTAAAATATTTTCATCAAAGCTTCAAGACGTTTACATTAAGTTTCAATTGGATAAAAAAACTACAATCAATAGTCACTATCTACACTGTTTTTCCAACCAACCCCTTTTACATGAAAATGATCCCCATATATAGAAAAATAATGTCACCCTTGGCTTCTAGGGTCTAACTACTCTCTCCTAGAATCATGGACCTAATTTCTTTGAAAGAGAACAATAACTTCAATGGATTTACTAAAAATAGAAAACCTGACTTTGCCAAATCATAATCGTAACCGAAATATTATTTACAATCATTTATCATGATAAAAATTAGACCATATGGTTGTGATAAGTCATCATGTGCATTTATGGACACTTTGTCACCCCTGCACATCAAGTCTGCTATGCAACAGTAACCTACAACAAAAATGCAACAGATTGCACAACAAAATGGGAAAATAGGCGTTAAAGATGACATCATATATCACTAATAAAAAAATGTTTTTTGAAACGAAGAGATTTTTTGTAGATAAAATCGTTATAAAGAAAAACCTCTCTCGGTTTCTTGAAATTCATCTCCATATGGCCATAATATGTGTCGCAAAAAAATGTCTCGGACTGGAAATCATGAAAACTGAAAATTAGGGCTCAAATATTGCTTCGAATATCCCAAAATATGAAACTTTTTTTAAATATGAGAGAGGTTTTTATTATTTGGTTTGTCCTCAACAAAACAGTCTCGGGGAGTTTCAAAATTCCTCTCTAATTGGTCAAAAAGTGATCTTGAAGTTTACCACTAAACCAGTCATTTGCGCAGTGTGACCTGTAGCTTATGCGTAGGAATATCCTCTATGCGAAAGAATCCTCTTCGCGATGAAATCCACTACATGATGATATCCTCTGCGCGAAATCATCCCATGCGTGACAACATCCATCGCGCGACCAATTCCACTACGCGACAAAATCCACTGTGTGATGACGTCCTCTGCGCGACAACATCCTATGCATGACGACATCCCATGCGTGACAACCTACTACATGATGAAATCCACTGCGTGATGAAATCCATTGCGTGATGACATCCACTACGTGACAAAAGCAACTGCGCGATAGAATCCTTTGTGAAATGAAGTGCTCTACGCAACGCGTAGCAAATTTTGCAGCATGCAATTGCAAATGGAAATGGAAGTAATAAATGATAATCTTCCTTTTGAAACTGACCCTTGGAGATGTTAGATGATACTAGGCATAAAAACAATATGGGTGCTAACATGAATGAATTTACAAATTGTTGACAAACCTCTAACTTTAGCTATGAAAATCATGGTGCTAACAGGTGGAACCAAGTAAAGATGATCCCAAAATAGTGGCACTCATAGGGGTGTGAGATGGTTGAGTCGGTGACTTGGCAAGACTAGGAACTCCTCCTAGGATAGGAGGGAGATTTTGCAAGCGTCTGGAACGACGGAGATTTTGTGGGTCCCCTATGATGTCTGACTAGCAAAGTGAATGTGTGTAAATGTTGATGAGAGAAATAAATGAAAAAGAGACATGTATAATTTGGACCTTCACAATATATCTCACAATTGCATGTAGTCGAATGAGCATCATACATAAATCAATTGAAAAGAAGCATACATGTGGGTAGGTGGATTTTGTCCATGTGGGAGAAAAAAGAAAAAAAATGCTCGTGTTCTAAAAAGATGTATCGTCCTTCCTCTCAAATAGCACTGGATCTTCCAAGAGCACTCAACAATGGGGTCTGAAGCCACTAGAAGAGGAACTAGTGAAGGATGAAACAATAAGTTATAATGAGGGGTAGAGGGTGTATATCCCGAAAGAGCTGGCGATATTTCCCAATAGCCTCACAAATTCTGATCAAGGTGCAATTGCAACCCACAATTTCCACCTGGGTAGATGTCCTAATATTGGCAACTAGATACCTTAGTCAAAGTGTGGCATTTAGATTTTTGGCCTTAGAAATGGGTCATGGGATGGATCCCTTCCAAGAGTTGGGTGACTCAAGGGGGGATGCACAGAACAACCGGACCTCGACCTTCGACCCTTCACAGGTATCTCCATGCCTTATGGTTTTAGGAACACTTGACTTGGAGGATTTGAAAGTTCCCTATTTGTCAACTTCTAATGTTTCAAAAATGTGAGAACCAAATAATGGATGTTTATTTGGATGCCTACCCCCGAGATCCTACCTAGACTAAAAAACTTCTTTTGGCACCTCCTGTGGAGGAAAAATTAATGAGTTTTTATAAAAAATTTAGATGTGGTGGGTTGATAGATTGGGGGTGTGAACCAATCTTGTTTGAATTAAGTAGGTGTGGATAATTTCTTCAAGAAATAGTGGGACGTTTCAGAATCCCTTTGGAGGAAACTTACTTCAACCTCCACAATTTGAGATGAAATTATGTGAGTGAGGAGTGACTTTGTGTGTAAGCAAGTGATAAAATGTTCCAAATTTTAATAAGTTAGATGTTAATATGCAACATGTTGACTTCCTGTGGTCCTTACAAATCTTGATTTCCTATCTTGCTAGATTTCATTGGTATAACCTTGCGAAATTTTAAAATCCCTAGGAGAACCAACATGTTGACATATGGGTCCTTACCAATCCTTTAAACTTCCTAATGTGGTTTCCTCTAAGAAAGATTTGAAAAAATATCCTAGATTGCAAGCATGTGGCCATGTATGGGCCCATTACTTTGATCTCTAAACTCTCCTAGTGATGTAAACTAAGAAAGTAATTTCAAAAAATATCTTAATTTTTGTAACATGTGGGCATGTATGGGCCCTTACAAATTTTAAGATGTTTGAAAAGAAACTAAGAGGATCCCTAGGGGGACTTTGTCCTCTCCTAAATATTTTGTTAAGGGAGGTGAAATGTCCCCTTAATCACCTTTCTAATTCTCAAGATCACTCTATGATGCGAGAGAAGAGCATACTTAATGATTAAAGTTTGATTTTTGGTCCCGATGCAAGTGTTTTTATATGTGATAGAAAAGAAACTCAACTTAACATTTACAATCAAAACAATCCATCCATGTGGAAACTAAATCAAAAGAGGAGAAATGTGGTTATTTTAACCCCCTAAGTGCCTATGTTTGACTAACCTTTCACGTGGGAAAGGAATCTAAGTGTAGTGCATTTGCAAATTGCATAAAAGAAATATTTTGAAGGCCAGGGGCCTTCAAATCATCACAAAAACTCTTACAATTTTGAAACTCTGGACAGATGCGTGAGTTATAGTTTAGACAGAGGCACAGTGGGCACACAATGTGCAAAGAAAAAAATACCCTTTGGCACACAGTGCGCAGAGACCATAAGTAATTTGGGTGCACAATGCTCTGAATGTGCGTCTGTGGGATGAAATAAACGTGCATGTTCTGATACGTGTTAGGGGGGGATTTAAAGTGGAATTATCCTCTTCCAGCTCCAAACTTATCTCTTGATAGGTAATGCTAGGCTTGTTATGTTTCTTGCAATGAAAATGGGTAAAAAAAAAGTTCTCTAAAAGCCTAAATAGGGAGGAAATTGATACCTTATCCCCAGTATGGTCACCAATCTGTTGTGTCTGTTTCATCACGTTGGTGAGAAAAACAAGGGCACTTACAAGTCTAGTTGGGCTTGCTAGACAATATAGAGGTTAGCGCATGAGTTAGATAATCCAATCACATGAAATAAACAAGCAAATAAACTAAAAAAAACTAAGGAAATAAAACTAGAATGTATAAGAAACTTTGAACCAAAATCAATCAATCAAATGACCAAGATTATGCCACCAATGGATAACTATATTAGTTGACAAAACACTATAGAGAAAGGAGGACTTGTGGATCCCCTCTTCCTCCTTTGGAGGGATCTTTAGTTCCCTATTGGTGAGCTCTTCTTACAATGATAAACTAAAAAGAAAATGGTGAAGAAATCCTAGCCTATTCCCTCAAGAGGTGAGTAGAATGGCCTATTGGAATGTTGCTAGAATGCTCTAAGAAGAAAAGAGGATTCTTGAAGGAGGATTGAGGCAACATAACAATACTATGAGATTCTTCAATTCTTAGTGCACCCATGTATTCCATTTATAGCATGTCTTTGAGGCAATATCCAACTGGTTCTTAGTGTGAATAAGGGGCCCTTTAGGGAACTCTTTGGTCTTTGACCAGCCCCCCATTCAGATTCATCTTGGATTTGAGGGTCAAATCAAGTTGGGAGATGATCCATAAGTGGTTGAGGGGCCGACAAAAACCATAAATGTGTTTTTCACAGCAGTTCATGGATTTTCTCATAAACAGTCGTGCATATGGCACATTGTGCACTCTATGGGCTTCTTTGGCCCGCGCACTGTGCGCGTGCTTCCTTTACTGATTTAGCACATGTCAATTTTTGTCTAGTTGTATAGTTTTTGCCTCTTGGAAATGAATTTTTGTTTGCTGCAGGTGAACTAATAGGTGTTTGGAATTGTTGTATTTATGTAACCATTTGCATGAAATTTTGCAGACAAAATTTCAGTGATAACACCTGAAAACAAAAGAAGTGTGCTCAAAGGACACCTCATTATACAAGATTAAGTTGTTAGGATAGTTTCCAACATTATCCTTTTTTATAGCAGTTTGTTTTTTCTAGTTTGTACAAGTGTAAGATCTTTAGTTTAAGATGGAAGAATCCTATGTTAGAGGACGAAACTCGCATTGTATGCTATTTTTCCCTATATAGGCTATAAAAGAAGCATTACAAGACATTTTAGAGGTTCGAACGGTTGATGTAAAAGACTTTTTTGGGTGATTTTAATGAAACAGAGCCTACTCTGGTTTTGATGTATCATACTTGATGAAATCTTGTTTAATGGAAGTTAGTTTTCTCTCTTGCCATCTTATCTCTCTCTCTCACTATGAAAACTTTACTGTCATTGAATGATTCAAATGATATTTTCTAGTTGTATTACAATGGATGTTTGATTGTGATGTTGTCATAACTTTCTCGGAGTTTTTTTCTTGGATTTAAGAAGCTCTTTATATCTAAATCTTTTCTCTCCTTTGTCTACTGGTAAAGCCTGATGCTAGTGGTAGACTCACTTTATTTTTCTTACTAAGTCTTCCTTCTATCCACACTAATCCTCAAAGCCCTGATCTAAGTTAAACAATACATATTTTGTTGATGCATTTTATCTAGAATTTCTTGTGTTTTGACATTGTTGAACTGAGATTTATCCATTTGACACCACATTTTAAGACTTATCCCATAAACCTATTGATGGGTACTGAGCTTTCACTTTAGTAGTCAAAGTGTAACTTTCAGTGCTAACACACTCTAAGAACTAGGTCTGGGATCCTTTATCATGGCTCCAAGTGATCTAATCCCATGCAAACTTCTCACAACCAACTTATCTCTTGGAAAATGGGAAAGGGTTGTATTGGGAGAAAGGGATTGAGGGGAATGTTGAGTCCAAAACTAAGAAAAGGATGCAAAGCTTGGGCTAGAAAGGGGAAGGTATTTTGGTAGAGTTTTCTTATTATGTTGCTTGGTATTGAAATGAGACCCCAAGACCTCTTTTTATATGAAACAAATATGGTTATTCGGTTTGGGGATGGGATACAATGGGTAAAATGGTTGGGAAACCTTCAATAGCCTGTAAACTCCGCCGAATTCCTTGCAATTTTATATTTTTTGAAATTTTTGAAGGTAAACGTGGGTTTTCTAGTATGCAGATCGCATATGTACACGAGATTTGTAGTATGCAACATGCGTGTGTACATGGGCTATAGTGCAATAGGGAGCATGCATCTTCCAGAAAATAGTTTTTTAAGAGGAAGCCTCAACAATAAGTTGGAAAAATTGTAAGTTTTAAACCTGCGAAGTAAAGCAATGCATATGTATTCTAAAGCAATACAGAAACTAATCAATGGCTCATACACAGAATACACAGAGATCTTTACCGGAAACCCTCAACCGGGAAAACCTTTCTTTTTCATTATATCAAATTTCACCATTCGCCATACAATATATACAATGTTTTTAGGTATTCCGTAGATACCAAAACCCTAATCCCTTAATCCGGGATTAATTTACAA
>JASDQU010108648.1:27834-45556 GCA_032191745.1 Picea mariana
CCATATATGACAGAACCATAATAAAAGAGCTTAAGAGCCAAATATTTGTGGACATATCCCAGGAGGGGGTGAACCATGGTAAATCATGTGTTATGTGGAATGCTTATTGTTTATGTCTTTGTTGTCAATGGTTATATCTTAGATTAATGTATTGATGAAGTAGTTAGATCTATTGACTTACATGCATCAATACAGAATGATAGAATAACTAAGATGGATGAATGATATAGTTATTGAATGAATATGACATAGTACAATTCCAGATCCCCACTCGTTCCCAAGCTGCAGGCACCTGAGATTTGCAACCACCCATATAACTATCTTGGGTGACACTGTGCAGTGCACTCTGTGTACCGCATTGCCTTCTGGTTTACCAGGATGTCCGATAGTTTTAGAGGCTTTGTTGGACCCCCAGTAGAATTAAACCTAGGTCAACTCATGTTAAAGGTATAACTAAGATAAGCAACCAAAAAATGGTTGTTGTCGATTGGAGCAACATAGGATTGAATGGATGAGATTTGTTGAAGATTTATCAAAAGAATGTTGGATCTGTTGAAAAACTGTTAAAAGAATGTAAGATCTGCGGAAGGCATGTCAAAAGAAGACCGAATCGGATGATAAGAAGGTGAGAGAATGTGTCGCTATAAGGGGATGTTGAGACTGTGGAATCCCACAAAAGTAGAGATCAAAAGATGGTTGAAGAAAAAGGAGCTAGAGTTTGCGCAGAAAGGTAACAAAAACCCTAGAGTAACACTGCGCAAATATCTTGAGAAGTATGTGTTTACTGATCTTCATGAAGTATTTTTCTGTGATTTTCCACACTTATTGTAGGAGTGGATATTGAAGTTGAAAGACAACCACATAACAAATGATATCCGACATTTAGAGTGGACCTCAATCCAGATCGTGCAGTTACAGTGGGTGAATACAAAATTCACCTGCGCAATAGATTTTTGGCTCAACAGTATTGTAGAAGGATTTATAACGAAATTTGCAGTAGATGCCGCGAATTTGTACAACACAGTCGAGCAAGAGTTTTTATGTGGTCTTTGAGGAAGGTATATTAGATTGATGTATACTTATATTAAGATATTTCTCTATAACAAAGGTTGAATTACAATGAAGTAAGACAGCTAAACTTCCATGTGTGCATGGGGGAAGGGGGGAAGCACTGACATAAAGAGAATAAATGGAAGGAGAAGTGGATAAAGGAAATAAGGAGGAAGCCCTAGACCCAGTCATGATGGACGAAGACCAAATCAAGCGGATCATGGTGACAACTAGAAATACATGCAGTGGAGTACCCTACCAATACAAGGTGAACACCAAGAAGAGAGCTGTAGACGCAAGGGAAGGCTTGGCAAGTGATGAAGAGGAGGTAGAAGATCTCTGAGATATGGAGAAGATTGAGGAAATTCTGCTCACGACATATGAGAGTAAGACGAGAGGTCCAAGAGCAGGAAGAGAAGGTAGCAATCCTATCCATATTAATGTCAGTTTGGAACCAATAAACCCATGTGCGACCAACACACCAAAAAGAACACCACCATTTAGACAACCAAATTTTGGGATAAGGAAGACAATAGGAAGTACATCTACACAAGGAACAAAAAATGGGGGAGCCAGTTTAGGAAGCATTAGTCAAGTGTCTACACTATGCAGAGGTAGAAGTTCAACATTTATGATGGCAGGACATGATCCTACCATTCGATTACCATAATTTCGAGGAGAGGCAGTAGAAGACCCCAAGAAACATTTTTTTATTTGTGTAAATATCTGGGAAGCAAAACAAATCATTGATGAAGATACTAAAATTGCACAACTAGCTATCACGCTAAGAGACCGTGCACTAGACTGGTACATGAGCCTAGATGTAAACAGTGCACCTGGGACGACAAGGACACTGACATACATTAAGAAATTATTGATTAACGAGTTCCAGAAGCCGATATTAGAGGATCAATACATGAACGAGATGATAGAAATCCAACAGAAACCAAGAGAATCTGTCTGGGAAATTGACTAGTGATTTAAACGTTTGAAAGGGAAATTGAGGCATGCCATGACTAACATGCAACAAGGGAATTTGTTTGTGAATTCTTTGTTACCACACCTGAAATACCCACTCAGACAACAAAAATTCCAATATCAAGTAGAGGATCTACAAGAAACCTTACAAATGGAGGAGAATCAATACCAGAAGACAGATCCATCTATAGAGGAGTTGAAGAAGGATTTGAAGAATCTTACCTTTCAATTCAATCAGAATAAGGGCAAGGACAAGCACAAAGTTGTTTGGTGTACCACATGTAGAACAGAAGGGAACCATAAGAACGAATGTCCAACATTCATGCAGTATATGGAAACATGGATGCCAAATCCATTGCCGACAAGAGGACCCTGGTGTGAAATTTGCAAGACACACAGGCATGATCCATATCAATGTCCTATTATGTAGAAATACCAGACAGTACCAAAGAATGCATACTGCACTTTTTTCAAGTCAGTAGGGCACCATGATAAATATTGCAGAACCATGGATCTGATAAGGGAAAGGAGGTTAGAAACATACAGGGTGCAAGCCGAAATGATGACAAGGCAAGATGCACCTCAATTTAATCAGGCACCATTGGAGTATAATACTATGTTGCAACAGTATAACAACGTGCAGTTGTAGTATAACATTGTGCAGCCCCAGTATAACCTTGTGCAGTATAATCATGTACCTCAATACAATACACCGCGCGGAGATTGCGTTGGGTAAAGAGGATGAGGATGAGGTAGAGGAGGCTTTGGACATGGAAGAGGTCCAGTAGTATGCCATAACTGCAAACAACTAGAGCAATATGCAAGATAATTCCTGGCATGTATTGTCGCACAACAGATCACGAAACAAAGGATTTCACAACACTGTTGGGGAAGATACAGGAGAAACATAATCAATCAGAACGTACAATGTATCTCTACAAAAGATAGAGAATATGGAAGGAACATCAACATAGTGACACGCAGAGGTGCTAAAATAGGCAATTATGTGGCTAAACAGGAACTAGTACAACACCAATGGATTAAGAAAAACATTGAGCCACTCAATATATTTGATGCAGAAAAGGAGAAGGAGACCTTTAAGGAGGCCAGACAAGAATTTATCAAGAAGAATGTTGCATCTACATCTACCACACAGCATACCCAAGATGTCCCAATGTATGAAATGCTGGTAGCATTTGACCATACCAGTGAAGTCCACCCGAGAAACCAAGTAAGTTGCATTAAAACTTTCCTGCAATCCTGTATTCAATTATTTAAGGATCCATCATCTGTTATAGTACTACAAAATCTGTTAGATAGATGTACCACAAACTCTAAGGGAAATCTAGAACATAGGATAGTCAATAACCTCCATGCAAGAAGGAGAACCAACATAGAGCTTAGATTGAATGCCAACATCATATATTTTAACATGGGCCTTGTGATATTAGATCTGGGATATAAAGTGAATGTATTACCCAAACATACATGGAAATGCATGGGATAACCTACCTTAGACTACTCACCAGTCCAACTAAAGTTATCAAACCAACATAAAGTTCTACCAATAGGGACGCTGAAAGGAGTGACAGTAGATCTGGATGGAGTGCGCACTAAGGTATACTTCGAAGTGATCGAAATCATGGACAACACAACACCATATCCAAAATTACTAGGATTGGATTGGGCATTTGACAATCAGGAAATAATCAACCTAAAGACTAGGAATATGACATTTGAGTCGGGCGAATATAGGGTTATCACGCCTCTAGATCCACCAGAAGCCGAAATATTTGTGGAACTAACATGTCTAGATCTAGAAGAAATTAACTAGCTGTACCAGACCACCGTGCGCACCAAAGATTACATTAATCCAACTACCTATGGTGTACTTATATGGAGAAGTATCACATCATGTTCTTCTAACTCAGACACTGGTCTGGAGAATTGGAAGCAACGCCTACATGAGGTCTCAACCAGAAGATGTGCCTGAAAAGACTAGACAGTAAGGTGGGTTGGAACAGAAGTCAGAGAACCTCCAAGTTTCCATGGAATCAACGACTTGGAAGAATTCCTAACGAGATATGAGGACAAAGTATCAAACAGTCGAAGATTGTTAGCTCTCGACATATCACTTAAGGCTACACCTGCAAGATGGTGGGGCACACACAAGGAAACAATCAAGGATTTGTACCAATGTAAGTGGTTATTGTGCATTAGGTTTGGTGAAGTGAAGAGTGTTGTGGAAAATGACACCCCCGAAGGAATGGCCTCATCATTTCATACACACATTATAGGGAATCCCAACAAAATCGTATACGGACCAGGAACTGTGTAGAGGAACTACGAGCTGACCAGTACTACAATAGAATTTTATAGTCACTTTCTCATTTGAGCATGACAACCACAACATAGATGCATCAATTAAACAAATAAGAGGGGTGATATTCATTAAGGAACCATAATTTGAACTCATAACAGAAGAACAACAACAAAAAAGACAAATAGTGAAAGAATTCTTGTCATGCTACCATGTGCAGGAAGAAGTACCATATCAAGACGATCCGCGTGATATTCAGATTGAAGAAGTTGAAGGTGAAAGAGAAGTGGAAGTTCCACCTCTAGAATCATAAGTAATTGTTGTGCCAATCAAGGTGAAGAAAGTCAACATTGGGATGACTGAGAATCCCAATATGGTCAGCATTGGAGACTACTGGGATGAGCAAACAATGGACAGGATCACAGAATTACTGCGTGAGTACAATGACCTGTTCCCAATAACCTTTACGTAAATGAAGGGTATTGTAGGATAACTTGGAGAGATAAATATCCCTCTCAAACTAGAGGCAAGACCTATTAGATAGAGGCCTTACAGATTGAACCATATCTACAAGCAGAAATCAACAGAATGCTGGTAGAAGGAATCATAGAACTAGTAGAAGAATCAGAATGGATAAGCCCCATGGTAGTTTAGGACAAAAAGCGAGGCATAAGAATCTATGTAGATCTGAGAAAGCTCAATGATGCTTGCCTACATGATCGCTTCGCAACACCCTTTACAGATGAAGTCCTAGAAAATGTGGGAGGCTAGGAAGCATACTCATTCATTGATGTATTCTCAAGATACCACCAAATCAAGATAGCACTAGAAGATTGACACAATACTACCTTTGCAAACGAATGGGGATCCTACCAGTACACAGTCATGCCTTTTGGACTAAAAAATGCACCAGCAATTGTCTCCACAGTAGTCATTATTGTCTTCAAAGAGTTCATCCATTAGTTTCTAGAAGCATATTTGGATGATTGGACAGTATACAACCTGCTGAAGGGTCATGTCATGGTGTTGAGGCTGATGTTATAAAGATGCATATAATGCCAAATATACTTGAACATTAAGAAATGTATATTTGGAACACCCTTTGGAATCATATTGGGTCACATAGTATGCAGATAAGGGTTGATCGTGGATCCTACAAAGGTTGCAGTAATTGTGAACTTACTACCACCAAAATTAGTGCATCGACTATGGGTCACATTGGGACATACAGGATACAACAGAAAAATTATCAAGGCGTATGCACAGATCACTATGCCGATGGAGAAATTTCTCAAGAAGGATACTAAATTCCAGTGGAATGATATCTGTCAGCAAGGATTGGACACCCTGAAGGAGAATATGGTCACAACACCCATCTTAGTCTTTCCTAATTGGGAGAATAAATTCCATGTGCATGTAGATGCATGAGCCATAGCCCTGGGAGCTATTCTGATGCAACCAGGAGAAGGGGATTTGGATGATCCCATAGCATTTGCAAGAAGAAAAATGTCAAACTCCGAGAAGAACTACAACACTATAGAGCAAGAAGGTCTGGAAATGGTGTATGCACTTCAAAAGTTTAGGCATTACCTACTTGGAAAACATTTTAATATGTTCACAGATCATTTATCCCTTAAGTTACCTATTCAACAAGCCAGTGTTGGGGGGGGAGAAATTTTCGATGGCTACTGTTGTTTCAAGAATTTGACATTGAAGTCATGTGAAACTAGGGAAGTTGAACGCAAGACCTGATCACTTGTCAAGGGTCACGAATGGCAAGGAGCCTACAAACTTAGAGGATACCTTCCTCGACATGCAATTATTTTCAATTCAGGTTGCAAATAATTATTTTGATGACATTATTGATTATTTAAGTATAGGGGTTGTGCCACAGGAATTTAACACCGCATAGCGAAAGAACCTGGTTGTCCAAGCAATCAACTACCAGTTGATCACAGGGAAATTATATAAAATGGGGGTAGATAGCATATTGAGAAGGTGCGCGCTGGAACACGAAAGGCCTAGGATATTGGCAGAAGCCCATGAAGGAATAGTGGGAGGAAACTATGCAGGCAAAGCTACCATGCAGAAGGTACTGCGCGCAGGATTATGGTGGCCAACTATTCATCGAGATGAAAAGGAACACTATCAACAATGCGATGTTTTTCAGAGGGTTGGCAAACCAAACAGACGAGATGAGATTCCCTTACACCCACAAGTAACGCTACAAGTGTTTGAAAAATGGGATATTGACTTTGTTGGGCAAATTCACCCACCCACAAGAAGATCAGGTGCACGATACATCATCACTACGACAAAATATCTCTCAAGATGGGCAGAGGCAACACCAGTTAAAGATTGCAATGCATAGACAACAACACACTTCCTGTTTGAACATGTGCTCACCATATTTGGATGTCCAAGGATCCTGATGAGTGACCAAGGAACTCACTTTATCAACAACATTATCAGATCTCTAACTGGAGAATTTGAGGTCTACGATCATAAAATTACGCCATACCATCCTCAGGAAAATGGAACAATGGAAGCCTTCAACAAGATTCTAGAGAATGCCCTAACCAAGATTTGCAATGCCAATTGGGACGACTGGGATTCAAAGATACCAGCAGTATTATGGGCATATAGAACTACTTGTAAGAAATTAACAGGGAAGACACCATTTATATTGGTGTATGGACAAGAAGTAGTGGTTCCATTAGAATTCTTGGTACCAAGTCTGCGTGTCGCAACAATTACAAACATGACAGAGCGAGGCACAGTACAAAAAAGGTTATGTCAGTTGATGACCATGGAAGAATATAGGATTCTAGCAAGCTTTCACGAAGAAGTACAGAAAGCAAGGGACAAAGTTTGGCATGACCGACATTTCAAGAGAAAACGTTTCAAGGAAGGAGACCTAGTCCTATTGTATGACAACATGTTTTTTCAACATCCAGGAAAGTTCATAATGCATTGGTTGGGACCATATGAGGTCAAGACTCTCACAGAAAGAGGAGTTGTATAGATGAAGGATTTGGAAGGAACAGAGTTGAGGGGCATGAACAATGGGATTCAACTAAAGCTGTACAAGGAAGGTCGACCACCTGCAACTTTAAAATTACCGCAAAAAAAAACAACTACCCGTGCAGGTGAGTAAATCAGTACGACGAAAAGGAAAAGAGTATGCACGCACAAATCATTGAGTCAGTGCAACGAAATAATAATACTATGCCATAAGAAAAGGGCATAGAATCCAAGGAATCCACACGCTCAAAAATCCCAACGCGCCAAAAAAAGGACTAACAGTCAAAAAGCGCAACAATTCGGAAAATGACGGTTGTGGAATTTAGGCACCAACTGGCAGCGATGGTTGAAATTGCGACAGTCTGTACAGAGAGGTAAAGAACGTAGCAATATGGAAAGGGAAAAGTATGAAAACATGGCACACATGACAACAATGAACACGTACAATGGTACCATGTGCAAGACACGTTGTAAAAAGTGAAAAAGGTACAACTGTCAGTGCGGAACATCTGTCACTTTGTCGTCCTACTAAAAATTCGGGAAAAGGGGGGAAAATAAAATCAATGTGTCAATTGATAAGGAGAAGGATGCAGAGCCAAGGGAAAGAGAGATAGAGAAAAAATTTGACCGAGCATTCATCGAGTTCACATATTTACAGCCTATAACCCATCACAATGTCACCACCCCGAGTTTGAGAGCCAGTCAGGGCCATAAGGAACACATGAAGTAATTCTCACATGATAGATGCAAGGGATCAAGCGGCACCCATAGTGGTGGATGTGGATGAACTCCACACACCAGAGTACGAAACAATCCCAGTGATAGTAGAGGAGGAATAGAACCTAGCACAAGAGGTCGGCCAGATGGAGGAGGACCCAGAAAGAACTGAGTCTGATACCTCGAGGAGACAAGGGCCACGAAAGACCGAGCAGGCCATGGGTTCAGTGCCACAGAGCCATGAACCAGAGGTAGGAAAAAAAGTAGTACACGAAGGTGTACCAAAGGTAGGGGCCTCATCCCCACAAGCCAAATCAAAGGGCCAAGCTGAGAGAAACGCGCACGGAGGGGCCCAGCCAAAATTCGAAGGGACCCTGGTTCTACCAAATATTCTGAGTGGGGTCTGCATCGATGATGAAATGGTAGGTGGAGTGAATTCCATCAAGTACTCAGACCATGACGTGGCGGATGTCACTAAATTTCCAGACTTGGCATCCCAGATTTACCTAGAAAGCAAGGGAAAAGGCTCATTAGGCATGCCACTATTAGAGCCGACGCAATGGATTTTCAGGCTATATAACACTGACATCATGAGATTACTGGATTCCCCACCCTTTGGGAGGGGAAATCATATAAATGGATTATAGAACCTATGGAAGAATAGGAGTGGATAAGCCTTGTGGTAGTGAAAGACAAGAAGATAGGCAAGATCAGGATCTGTGTAGATCTCAGGAAGCTGAACGATGCTTGTTTACATGACCCCTTCCCTACACCATTCATTGATGAAGTGTTAGATAATGTGGGAGGCCAGGAAGTATATTCTTTTATAGATGGATTTTCAGGATACCATCAGATCCGGATTGCCAAGGAAGACCGCCATAAGACCACATTTGCAACAGAATGGGGGTCCTACCAATATACAGTGATGTCATTCTGATTGAAGAATTCCCCAACCATCTTTTCCAGGGTGGTGATCGAAGCATTCAAAGAATTCTTACATAAATTTCTAGAAGCATACTTTGATGATTGGACTGTGTTTAGTTTGTTGAAAAATCACATTGAATGTCTAAGGCTAATGTTGGATAAATGCAGACAGTGTCAAATTTCTTTGAATCTGAATAAGTGCATTTTTTTCCCCATTTGGAGTTATGTTAGGATATATTGTATGTAAGCAAGGATTGTTGGTAGATACATCCAAGATTGCTATTATAGTTTATCTACCCCCTCCTATAAAAGTTAAACAGTTGCGCACTACGCTGGGACACACAGGCTACTATAGGAATTTCATTAAAGGATATGCTCAGATTATAGCACCCATGGAGAAGCCATTGAAAAAGGATTGTCAGTTTAGTTGGACTGAAGAATGCCAACAGAGCTTCGACACACTGAAATAGAAAATGGTTACTGCGCCCATTCTGGTTTTCCCAGATTAGACCAAGGAGTTTCATGTGCATGTCGATGTGTCTTCCATCGCTTTAGGATATATATTAGCACATCCAGGAACATGATACATTGACCACCCATTATCCTTTGCTAGAAGGAAGCTATCCATAGCTGATATTAATTATACCACTACTAAAAGAGAGGGATTAGACATGGTGTATGCACTGCAGAAATTTCGCCACTATTTGTTGGGAGGACACTTTAAAATGTTTATTGATCACTCTGCGTTGAAGTACCTAGTCAACAAGCCAGTGTTGGGGGGGTGGATATGTAGATGGTTGCTGCTATTTCAAGAGTAAGATTTTGAGATCATAGAAAAACCAGGAAGAATGAACAAGGGTCCTAACCACTTGTCGAGGTTGGAACATGGAGAAGAGCCCACTAATTTAGAGGATACATTGTTGGATGCACAGCTACTAGCCATTAGAAAGATCGATGACCATTTCACAGAAATAGTCCAGTTCCTATCAACAAGAATGGCACCTAGTGAGTATACAATTCCACAGAAGAAACAGCTAGTAGTGAGTGCTGCAGATTTCTCACTTATAGCTTGACATCTATACAAGATGGGACCAGATGAGATATTGCGAAGGTGTGTTATGGAGGCAGATCGACCGCTGATCCTTGCAGAAGCTCATGAAGGCATCACAGGAGGAAATTACGTAGGTAAAGCAACTACGCAGAAGGTTTTTAGAGTTTGCCTTTGGTGGCCTACCTTACATAGAGATGCTAAAGACTATTCTAGAGCCTACAATGTATCCCAGAGAGTTGGGAAACCATCCAGAAGAGATGAAATGATGTTAGCACCACAAATGACACTACAAGCATTCAAAAAATGGGCCATTGACTTTGTTGGACCTATAAATCCACCAGGAAAGCATACAAGAGCAAGGTACATCATCACTGCGACAAAGTACTTGACCAGATGGGTCGAAGCAAGAGCAGTCAAGGACTGTAGTGCAACTACCACTACATGCTTCATATTCGATGACATTATAACCAGGTTTGGATGCCCAAATATCCTTATGAGTGATCAAGGTACACATTTCATCAATAAGACATTTGAAGCCTTGACTGAAGAATTTACTTTCCACCATCAGAAGAGCACCCCATACCACCCTCAAGCAAATGGGACAGTTGAAGCATTCAACAAGATTTTTGAAACAACACTAACAAAGATTTGTTGTGTGAACAGAGATGATTGGGATTTGAGATTACCAAAAGTATTATGGGCATATAGAACCACTTGCAAGAAGTTGACAATGCAGACCCCATTTAAGTTGGTTTATCGTCTCGAAGTTGTTGTTCCAATGGAGTATTTGGTACCAAGCCTGAGAATTGTTGCCTTTACAGGTATGGATGATACTGGAGCTGTTCAAGAGAGGCTTGCACAGTTGGTCGGACTTGAGGAAGATAGATTCATTGCAGGATTCCAGCAGCAAGTACAGAAGAAAAGAGAGAAGGCCTATCATGACAGGCACATCAAGAAGAAGGCATTTAGACAAGGAGATCTAGTGATGGTTTATGAAAGCAAGTTCATCAAGCATCCTAGGAAGTTTAAAACACATTGGCTAGGGACATACGAGATAGTTTATGTTATAGAGGGGGGAGTTGCGCAACTGAAGACATTGAATGGAGAATGGAAGGAAGGTTTAGTAAATGGGAGCCAGCTGAAGTTGTACCATGACCACCAGTTGCCTCACAGCTCTTAGTAAAATCAAGAAGATCAAGGGTCTAGGTACCAGGTGCAGTTGAAACAAGGTACCAGACAAATAAAAGACAGTATGCACAAAGAGGAATAGGAGGCATAAAGAAGAAAGCAAAGGCTACATTGCACGCTCCGAAGTTAAAGTACAACAGAAGAGTCAGATCGAAGTGCCTCGGGACGAGTAATAGGTGAGTGTTGGGGGGTTGTTTGCCCTGGGTTATTAAATTAAGAGAAGATCAAGGAGGAAAAGGGAGAATGTGAAATTCACAAAAGACACAGTGGTTGTTATTGGGTCGAAGTGAGCAAAAGAGAAGAAAAGACGGAGCGAAGCCTGAGAAAGAAATTCGTTGGACGAGGATATCAGGGATGGTAGATAAGCAATAAAGAAGGATCGTGGACATGTCAGCAAGTGGAAAAATCCACTATTGGATGCTTTGGAGCACCACACGAGATGGAAGGAAAGACAAGTTGGCAAAGCCCTAGAAACATGGGTCAAGTTGACCTAGGGTTTTAGACACCTAGGGTTTTGGTATCTAGGGTTTTGGACACCTAGGTTTTGACCTAAGGTTGTCAGTGAGCTATTGTAATGTATAAATAGAGGTCAAGAGGACCTAGGTTGGGTTGGTATCAAGATAGGTTATCATTGTTGATGTGAGTGATTATTGTATCGTGAGAGAGAAGTGTTGAGCACGAGAGCATTCTGGATTGTAAGATCTTCAGTTGGGTGCGAAGATCAACCCTGCAGCTGGGTGTGCAGGAAGAGGAGAGAAAGAGAGGAGAAGAGAGGGGATCTGCTAGCTAAGAGCGCAAACAAGAACTATATGCTTTAACCTAATATAATATAGCACAGTTTTGTGGATGTATCCCTAGAGACAGGGTGAACCACGTATATTTTGTGTTTTGTGTGATTGATATTTTGTAATTGTCATTGATATACTGTGATTGCATTACTGCTTTAGATCTGATAAGTAGATGTGAAGAATAGATCTAACATGATAAGTGATATAGGAATGTTGTATTTTTCCTGTATTAGATCCACTTGATCTTCCCTTTGGTTGTAGACATCTTTGTCTTTCAACCCCCTCATAACTGGTTCGGGTGAGACTGCATCTGCTTCGCAGGTGCTGTCGAAAGGGCCAGTAGTTAGGGCTTGTTGGTGCACTCTTGGAGTTGAACCCTGGGTTTTTACCTATGCCAACACAAATGCAAGATGATTCCAAATGAAAAGGTCTCCTTGGTATATATAGGATACTATGAGGTACAATTACAACTAATGGACCCAAGCCGACATAAATAAAATAACTCTACTAATGTAATATGCCCCAATTAAGGGGTAATGTGCCACTATTTAGGGCTTAACATGCCCCTTCCCTTCACACAAGTGGTGTCTACAATACTTGAGTAATTTTGGATGCTTCTATATAAAACACCCATCTTCCCAAGTGGAATCTTCAACAGGTAGTTTCCTCTATTTAATGAGATACTATGAAATGGATCTATTCCTCAACTGGCGAATTTTTGTGTTCGTGATAACTTCAATCTCCAATATGATTTTTCCTTCCTTTTCAAGTTCTGTAAATATAGTTTGAACTAAGATCTTGTCACCTATAATAACACAGTTCTCAACCCACAGGCCGAGATCCGCTCACAGGATCGTTCAAATCAGCCCTTGAGTCTAAGTGACTCTTTCATATCCCTATCGGAACCTTCAACGAATTGATCCATAGGTCCTTATGAATTGATCCTGGGTGAACAAACACCAAGCATCAACCCAAATCTCCTTGACCACAATAGCGTCGCGCCCTTCACTAATTTGGGACTTCGGGTCTCGCAATTTCACGATCCCTAATGTCGATTTTCTCAGCCCTCTATTGTCGAAACCCAAAATGCCAATTCGCCGAAATGCTTGGTTGCGTCCTCCTCCACAGTCGTATCATGTTTCGTGATTTTGGGCATCTCAGAACAAGGAACCCCTATCTCTTGTATTCGAAAATACCAAAATGTCGAACCCGATGCGTTCAACAAAGGCTGGCTCCCCTATGGGACTTTTCGCCGATTTGGAGTTTTGGACTTCACATCTTCGCAAATCCTGATGCAAGGCTTCCGGCTCTCCAACCTATGAAACCCCAGAATAGTCAACGAGGTTTTGACTCTGCCTAGCGACAAGTACACCACCTGTCACTCTAATCTTTTCGGCTTTCGGGACTTGAACGAACCTCCGATTTCCGTCCCTCTATCACTTCTAAACCCCGAATTCCAAAATGGAACTTTCCACAAGGTCAATGACTAATAAGCCTTCGTTCAATCCAACACTTAACTTCTCTGTGAATCTCCTGGATCCTACGGTCCTCGCGATTTCGTGAATTCTCCATAGAGAATTTCGACCGTTCGATTCTTCCCTCAAGAGTCTCTATGAAACAAGCCAATGTTCCTTCCCCGAAACTTAGCCTTCTTCAAAAAGACTCCACTTCCTGCCTTCCATCGAAGTAGTTCGACCTCTGTCCTCCTTTGAAATGTTCAAAGGTGTTATCCCTCTTGAGATTTCACTCACAAAATCAAACCTCCAAAAGGTTTCCTGCTCTCACTCCTTGCGGCAGACTTTCAAATACTCTTGGGTATTTGATCTTTCGACTATGTGCACTTTCTACAACAACAGTCCTTCAACTCTCCCCTTGGTTGATAAGTTCTAAACTTTCAACCAACCTGCGCACACCATGCACAACTTCTGTTCTTCACTTGCACTTCTACTAGAATAAGAACAACGGTATCCCTCCTGAGCTTTTAGAGATCAACTTTGAAACTTTGTCAATGCACTCTTTGTGGATGTTTCACTGCACTCCTTACAAGAAATTCTTTCTCACTCAGAAAGAGAAACAATTGAAATTCATTCTCTCTCACACACTCTCTTAGAATTCAAACATTCAACATGAAATCCTACATACACACAGTATCAAAGCAAATGCATAACAGAGAGAATAAACAACTATCAGCATACCAGTCAACATGTATACACAGAAAACATCATAACACCATGAGTCTGATTCAAAGCTTCATATATTAATTCAAATCTTTTGTACATGGGTTATTCTCTACAACTTTCTTTTATAGCTTTCTTCTTCTTCTTCTCTATGATGATGTTACAAATTAACTAATGATACAAAGGAGAGGGTGTCTATATCCGTTTTCCCTCCTGCTCCTAAAACTGTCTAATCTATCATTCAAATCTACCTACTTTCATTAACTATGCATAAATGCCTCTATGTTCTACAGATGAGAGTGAATCGTTCATGATCTGTTTACAATATGCAAGTACGCTTCCCTTTAACCATTATAGTAATGCTTCAAAAATATTTCAAAAACATGCACTGGTGGTCTTCCAACTGTCTTCTGCCTTTTACGTTGCTTGCTTGGCTGGCTGCTTACGATGCTCCTACATCATACTCCCTCGCTTGAAAATTTTCATGAACTCCTATTCATGAGCACTTGCACCGTCTGTCCATGCTTATGAATTTCTTCTTCATCTTCCCAACTAGCATCTTCAACTAGGTGTCCTTTCCACTTGACCAAGTATTCAAAATACTCTTTTCTCTTGGTCTTTTTACTAACCCTCTGGTCAATTATTCTTTCCATCTGTGGCTTTTCAGCTACATGCATTTGTTTTGTCCATTGAATTTCTTTCTATTCATCTTCTACCCCTACTTCTTCAGCTCTGTAAGGGTACAAATCTGCAATATTGAATATTGGTGAAATTCCGATCACATTGGGTAAATCAATTTCATATGCATTTGCCCCAAATTTCTTCACGGCCTTGCATGGTCCAATCTTTTTCATTTTCAGTTTGTTATATGTTCCCCTTGTAAACCTTTCCTTCCTCAGATGTGCAAGAATTAGTTCACCAACTTCAAATTAAATTTCTCGCATGTGTTGATCTATCTGTGCTTATACTCTTGGTTTGAACTCTGCAATCACTTCTTGATTCGACTGTGAAGCTCCTTCATCGCTTCTGCAAATTCCTCTGCACTAGCACTTCTGAATTCATTTCGTTTCGAATCTTTCAATTCAGAAACTCCCCTTGGTTGCATTCCATATACAATCTGAAATGGACTCTACCCTTTGCTTCTATTGATCGAATCATTATAAGCAAATTCCGCCTGTGGAAGAATGTGATCCCACTGACTGTGGTGTTCAATCACTAGGCTCCTCAACAAATCTCCCAAGCTTCTGTTTACAACTTTTGTCTACCCATCCATCTGAGAATGATAAGATGAGCTAAAAGACAAACTTGTCCCTAACTTCTTCCATAAATTCCTCCAGAAATGTCCCACGAACTTGGTATCTCGATCTGAAACTATACTCCTTGGAAAGCCGTGAAGTCTCACGACTTCTTTGAAAAACAGGTTTGCAATATGAGTTGTGTCACTAGTTTTCTGGTATGGTATGAAATGTGTCATCTTTGAAAATTTGTCTAGTACCACAAAGATTGAATCAAATCCTCTTTGTGTCCTTGGCAGCCCCAATATAAAATCCATGCTCACTGCATCCCACGACCTTTCTGGTATGGGTAATGGCTGGTATAACCCCATGTTTTGCCTTTTCTCCTTTGTGTGCTAACAAATCCTACATCTGTCCACAAATTTCTTAACATCTGTCCTCATCCCTGGCCAAAAATATGTGCCATTCAACTTTGAGAACGTCTTATCATGACCGAAGTGTCCAACCAATCCTCCACTGTGTTTTTCCTTCAGCAGGTTCTCCCTCATGGAGCATTTTGGAATACATAATTTATTGCCCCTGAATAATAATCCATCCTGGATCATATATTCAGTCCACTGGCTTTTGTCCCTGAGAACTGGATTCTCAAACGCCTCATACGCTTCTTTAAAATCTGGGTCATCCTTGTACATTTCTTTGAGATTATCAAAACCCAAAGTTTTGACTCTGAATACTTGCATAAGCAAACATTTCCTGCTCAAAGCATCAACAACTTTGTTAGCAGTTCGAGAAATATGCTTAATCACAAAAGTGAAATTCTGCATGAATTCAACCCATTTAGCATGTTTTTGGTTCAACTTGTCCTGTTGAGTCACAAATTGCAAAGTGTGATTATCGTTGTACAAAACAAACTCCTTAGGAACCAAATAATGTCTCAATTTCTTCAGCGCTTGTATGACAACATAGAATTCCTTGTCATATGTTGAGTATTTGGCCTTCGCTTCATTCAGTTTTTCGCTGAAGTATGCGACTGGCCTATCGTCTTGGCTCAAGACTACTCCAATTGCAAACCCACTTGCGTCACACTTGACTTGGAATGTCTTGCTAAAATCTGACAAAACCAAAATTGGTTGCTCCATGATCTTCTTCTTCAGCAGGTTGAAAGTTTTCTCCACTTCCTCTATCCAATGAAAAGATTTATGTCTTTTCTTCACCATATCCATCATCGGTGCGTTAATCCCACTAAAATTTCGTATGAATTTCCTGTAGAAACTAGCTAAACCATGGAAGCTTCGAACTTCAAACACACTCTTCGGTGATGGCCAATTCTTAATTGCTTCTACCTTTTCGGGATCCATTTTCAGCTCATTTGCAGAGATAAAAAAACCCAATTAAATGAGTTCTATCCTCATAAATGATGATTTCTTCATGTTTATCAATAGTTTCTCTTGTTGTAATATTCTCATCACTGTAGCTAAATGCTTCAAGTGTTATGCTTCTGTTTTTCTAAAAATCAGTATATCATCAAGATATACAATGAAGAATTCTCCAATGAAATCCTTCAGGACTTCGTTCATCAACCTCATGAAAGTACTGGGTGCATTCGTTAAGCCAAATGGCATAACAAGCCATTCATACAGCCCTTCATTCGTCTTGAATGTTGTCTTCCATTCGTCACCTTCTCTCATTCGAATCTGATGATATCCTCTTTTCAAATCAATCTTTGAAAAAAACTTTGCTCCACTCAAGCAATCCATCAAATCGTCCATCCTTGGCAATGGAAATCTGTATCTGATGGTAATCTTATTGATTGCCCTTGAATCCGTACACATTCTCCAGCCTCCATCTTTCTTTGGGTGGAGCACTGTTGGAACAGCGCATGGACTCAAGCTTTCTCTAATCAATCCTTTGTCCATTAAATCCTGGACCTGTCTCTTGACTTCTTCATTCTCCTACGGTGTCAACCTGTACGCGGCTTTGTTTGGTAAACTAGCTCCAGGTATAAGATCAATGTGATGGCTTATACTTCTGATCGGTGGCAACGAACAAGGTAGTTTGTCCACTACTATATCAACAAACTCTTCCAGCAACTCCTGGATTTCCTCTGGTAAATCATCCACTCTTGTACTGGTTAAAACAATTTTTGGCTTTTTTACCACAATAAATTGTGTGTCTTCCTTCTTCTTAACCTCATTAAGAAGTTCCTTCCCACTCATGAGAAGTACAGTGTTGCTCACCTCTGGTTTCACTTCTTTATCCTTAATCAACAA